>CAWUFW010022290.1:0-98980 GCA_963921515.1 Calotriton arnoldi | reverse complement strand
AGGTAAATAGAGCATCCACTAGAAAGAGCATTACCAAAGGTAAGTAACTGTTTCTTCTGACGGATACTTCCTCACATTCTGAATAGATCCCCCAAGCAGTCCCCGGTACCAGGGGGTGGGTGCATGGCTGGTTATGCCCAAAAAAATCCTGGTGGACTGAGAATGCACAGTGACCTTTTTCTACTCACTTCTGTGTCATATCATAATAGTCTTTACTCGGAGGCATAAAATACATCCATAAAAGCATCACACAGATCAGACAACATTATACAGTTCTCGTCCTAAAATAAAAAGACTACAGTAGTTAGTTAAAATCTACACAAACATTATTAAATCTTAAAACCACGGTTTATAATCGGGTTTTGTACTTATTCACACATCCTAGTTAAATATAAAAGACGGTCCACTGTAGGGACACCTTTAGTGACAAACATTCCCAGCCAATTTTTATAAAGTGAACGAATATTAATATTATTTAAGTAATCCAAAACGTCATGTGCTGGAGAAAATAAAGACTCCTACCTCTAAAAAATTGTCCCTCATACCCTAGGCCTGTGTTTAGAGCGTATGGTTTACCACGGCCCATGTAAGTAGATGGAATAATGGAATGTTATAGGGCCCGGTCCCCCAGACCCTCCAACTAATATAATACACAAATGGACTGATCTGGTTAAGTTAAAAAACAAGGATACAAAATATTGCACAAGTCCGATCAAATTAAAAAATATGACAGAGTTATATGTTACACAGCCCTAATTTCCTCCAAATGTTTCTGGAACCATAAAGGTATGATAATATAAAATCTAGTCCAATCATAGGGATAATACCATATTCTTTATAATATAGAATGCTGACCATAAAAATGACGACATTCTGCAACATATTTCTAGAGTGGGTAATGATTGCAAATATAAGAATGCCGGGCGACATTGAGTAAAACAATGCGGTTTCAGTATTGGTAAAATGTGTCTTTTCCGTAGGTGAATATAAAACCTGCAGAAAAGAACCACGTGCATTGTGTCCTGGGGCATCATATTATTGCAAGGACAATTAGTCAAAGTTGCTGCCCTGTCATTAATTTTTGGAAAGCTGACTAGTCAATGAAAAATATCTAGTCTTTGGCGAGTTAAAACAAATCTGTGCCTACCATGCAATACTGATTTAAGGTAAGGTTGGATATTAAAAGTAGTTAAGATTAATTGGTTCTTTGATACACTTGGTTTTGGTGCTTCAAGTGTCCATCTAAGATTATCCAGGTGCATCATCCCTTTCTCTTTCAAAGTTTTTTTGCTAATGGTACATAGAGTATCCGGTCTTTCAAAGAAGTCAGGGAAACCCATATCACTGAAAAACCGTTGAACATATGCTAGCCATGTGATTCTTGAGTGCATACTTAATTTAAGACAGTCCCCGGTGATTGCTCGATTAAGAACTGTGTATTCCGAAGACCAAATTTTGTGCCAGAGGAGTATTGGTTGTAGTTTTATTAAGTCTGTAACATGTTGTGCCCCCAGTTCCGCATGACTGACATAGACTGATGTACTTTTAGGAATGGCAAGTAGATACCTAAAAAATTCATTTTCCACTATTTGAATGTCAGTGCAGTTTCTGTATCCCCACAATCCTGCCCCATAGGTAGCTATGCTCAGACACTTGGCCTTATAGATTTTCATCATTACCTCGGTAGGATTTGCGCCCAAACGTTTCGCGAAACTCCTGAGAGCCATGCAGGATTTGCTAAATTGTAACTTCCTATTAGCAATAACTATATTCCACAGACCATCTCTGTCAAATAAAATCCCCAAGTAAGAGAAGGTGTTAGAGAAGCCAATGGAAGTATCGTCTATTCTTATGGCTCTACATTTTTTGCTCGTCTTGCCACATTTCATAATGAATGTTTTCCCTAGGTTAATTAGGAGACCAAGGTCCTTCATATATTCTGAAAAATTTGTCAGCAGGGACTGAAGAGCTAAGGGTGTTCGGGCCATAAGAACTGCGTCATCAGCATAGAGAAGGGCCGGGACAGGGCGCATTCCTATTTGTGGTAGATCTTTAGTTAATGTTGCAAGTGCCTCCCCTACACTGTTGATATATAGTGAAAACAGGAAGGGGGCCAAGACGCATCCCTGTCTCACCCCTCTCTCTACGCTAAATGCTTCAGTACATTCTCCTCTGCTGCCATATCTTACCCTGGATTTACAACCCGAGTATAGATCCCTAAGTAAGCTAATGACAGGAGCCTCCACCCCCATGTCCTTCAATTTATGCCAAAGCTTGGCTTGGATAACACAATCGAAGGCCGAAGATAAATCGACAAATGCTAGATATAGGTTCCCTTTTTGACATGGACATACTTTCCAATTAGCATATTTAAATTGAGGTTCTGCTCTATCGTCCCAATCCCCGGGCGGAAACCGTATTGTAAATCTGACAGGCTGTTTTGCGATTCCGCCCAGTCCTGCAACCTTTTTAGAATTATACGCCCTACTACCTTGACGAGGGAGTCAAGGAGTGAAATGGGTCTGTAGCAGGCTGGATTGAGGCGGTCTCCTTTTTTAATAATCGGGACGATAATAGACTCACCCCAGGTAGGCAACTTCCCTATTGAACAGCAAGCCCTTAGTACCATAGTTAACACAGGCCCCCAGAGATCGGTATTGTCCTTATATAGATCAACCGGTATTGCATCTGGTCCCGGTGCTTTACCACTCTTGCTATCTAGAATAGCATTTTTAACTTCCTCCAATGTGAAAGGAGTGATGGAGGAGGTTTGAGATAGGGTGGTATTTTCAGTGTTTCTATGGGCAGACTCAGACACTAGTGTTGAGTCGGGCAAAGCATAGATGTTAGAAAAATGGCTAACCAATTCTCCCTCCAGGATGGCAAGCTCCATTCTGGGGGCTTCGACAGTTACAAGAGGTGTAGAGTTAATTACCCGCCAAAAGGCTCTGTCATCATTGCTGGAGCTTGCTTCCTGCAAGTTCTCCCAATCATTTTCTCTTAAGCTAGATTTTCTTAGGTTTACTGCCTGCTTATAGTCGGCTCTACATTTACGAACTTCTCTAATGCTTCTGGGCAATTTATGTAATTCCTCCTTTAATCTTTTAAGTGCTTTAGAGCACGATGAATCAAACCATCCATTCTCCTTCTGTTTTGCCTTCTCACCAGCGACAGAAAGACCCTCTTTGATACCCTCTGTTATTGACAGGAAGGCTGTAATAATTTCATTATTTGAGCTGGTATCATCTAAACAACACTCGAAGGCTCTCCTCTTTTTATTGATCAATTTGTTAAGGAAGTCTTCTGGGGTGATCTGTGTCCAACGTAAAGAATAACCGTTACTCCTTGCTAATTCAATATCTGTCGCTTGTTTGTATATTTTACCGCGTCTCAGTTTGAAAAATAATACCACATTTAATTGTATGCTCAGGGGAAAGTGGTCGCTGATTGGAATCGAGTGAGTAAAGAAATTGCTAAGGTAGCCTGCGCACCTGTCTGAGAGTAAAATGTGGTCAATAATGCTCTGACTGTTTCTTCCATAAAAAGTTGTTTTACGAACCACGTAAGGGGAAGGGATTTCATTTGCAAATATCAAGTCAAATTTAGCTATTATGTCGTTGATCTTATCCCCATAACAGACATGACTGAAGTGGGGCTGGTCTCCACCCTCATAATCTGCCGTACCACAAATGTTATCCATCTGGATGTTGCATTTTCGCAAATTGAAATCGCCCCCTTAGAAAATAATAGTTTGGCTTCCACTATCTGAGATAATGTGCTCCAACTCGGCGTTCAAACTGTTCAAGGTATCTATAATTTCCCTGGTTATGGTATTATTATAAAAATTGATTAATGCCAACCTTATCGCACCTTGCGACTCGCATAATAATAATTGATAGTATGGGTTATGTGTGACAATATTAATTCTAGTAAATCAAACGCTATTGGACACAAAAATGCACAATCCCCCCTTTGCCCGACCATGGCTTGATTGAATGGCCGATGTGAAATAGGTCCTATAACCATTAATATAAATAGGCTCTGTGAGCTATGTCTCTTGGAGGGAAATAATTTGATAATCTGTCACAAACTCTAGCCATTCCGTATTATATCTCTTCCTTTTTAAGCCAGCCGCATTCCAACTTAGCAATCCTAATAGTTATCGTCTATAGGTTTCTGTTTCATTTTATTATGGACTATCAAAGGAGTTAATTGGTTACTACCGCCCATTTCGGCCCTGCTGTCAGTAATCGATATAACTTCCTTAGTCATTAGTTGTGGACATTTACCTTTAATAATCTTTTTTATAGGATGAATTCTTGGCGAACGATCTATACTATCTATGGATGGATAATCATTAAGTCAATCTAGGCCATCTAAGGAAGATAAACAGTGGAAGCGATTAGAGGTTGGAACCATATATCTATGGTCCATCCTCCTTCCCTGGGCAAATATTGGTTTTGATCTAAAATCATTGGTATAAGGTTTGGGTTGGTAGAAATACCCCAAAGGGACAAGAGTAATCACATCTGCAGAAATGTTGCTAATTCTGGTTCTGTTCAGCACTGTTTCAACTAATTGGGGTGTCTTGAAAGTTAATACGACACAGTCACCAGCCAACGTTTTTTCCCCGTTCCCCACCCATTTAACTCTCCTTGCCATTTTAAATTCATTGAAGAGATGTTTGGTTAGCCCTGTTCTAACACCCAACCAGTTTAGCGACTTGTTTCTTAATGAGATCCAATTTTCCCTACTATCTATCGGTAGTGTAGGGGCGTTCGTTAGGACTACCACGTACGGTGTAGCCGCCGGTGGCAGATCCAAGCGGTCAGATATGTGCACTGTGTGTCCACTATAATGGTCTACTAAGGCTGGGGTCGTTACACAAGTACTACTGTTTCTTCCTCCTCTTTCATCAAGTTGGGATGTATATACATTTGTGGTCGCCTTGCCCACCACTCTGTCGTTTTGTGTACCTACATGATTAGAGGGATGTGTATCGTGTCCCACCAACAGTGTATTACTTGCTACAATTGAAGTTTTGTTTAAAGCTTCAGTTGTAGCTAAACATGTCGTACTACCTCGGGCATTTGGAACATGGGCATTTGCAACAATGTTCAAAAGCTCCAAACATGAATTTGTTCTTGTCTCTACCTTCGCTAGGCGGATTTGTATGGAACCCAAAATATTATTAACGTGTTGGTCGAGTACTTTGAGGGACTCGGCTAAGGTATCTAGCTTACTTATTATTATCATGTCAGATTCTTTGTTTGTATAAACTGGAACAGCAACTGATTGTTCTTTGGCCTGGGCTTGACTGGTTGCTTGTTTAGGTCGCGCTGTCTCTCTGATTATGCGAGTCCCAGGGAGGTTGGTAAGTGGCTTTCTAACCCGTTTTGGGGGTGGGGAGTTGGACTTAGATGGAGAGATGGTTTCAGGAAGATGTTGAATACAGCCATTTACTCTGCTGTTATGCTCCCTTCTAGACCCAGGATCTTCGCTAGTGACTACAGGAAGGCTGGTAGGAATCTCTGGTCTATAATTAGGGGCTTGGGACACAAGAGGTAAGGGTGTTGGGACAGAAACACAATTGTTATTTATAAGTAGTGACTCCTCAACCGTTGATATTTGCTTTTCAATGGCACCCATAGCCCCTGTAATATACTTTAAAAGCGTAATTTGGGACTTATCTGGGGTCAAACAGTTAGCTAAACCTCCAGAAAAGGGGAATCAGGGCATGGACCAAACCTTCTGCAATTCATTGGCTTCCTTTTTTCAAGACAAGGTTAAGTCTGTTTTTAATCTCTTTTCCTCTAATTGCTCTAATCCTTTGATTGATCATAATGGTTCCCAAACTATAATGAATGTAAGTCCGTCTTAATGCCTTTTCTGAATTTTCTCAGGAGCAAATTAAAACCATCCTTTTGCAAACAAAGTCAGGATCTCCTTCGGATCCTAGCCCACCTAAAACAACTCATTTAGCAGCAGACACCATCTCGGGCTGCTTAACGGAAACTTTTAATCTTATGATTAAGTCAGGATAATTTCCCAGTGTCTGGAAGAGAGCGCACATCCTTCCTTTGCTTAAATAAACATATTTAGATCCCACAGATCCTGGGAACTATCGTCCTATTTCCAGATTGCCCCTGCCGGCCAAAATAATTGAAAAAGCTATCAATTCTCAGCTGGCAGCTTTCATTGAGGACCAGAGCCACCCAGACCCCTGCCAATTTGGATTTAGGAAACATTACAGTACAGACTTGGCATTGATAAGTGTCTCGGAACAGATCAGATTGACGCTGGATGTGGAGGTAGTGCAGTGCTGGTCCTGTTAGACCTCTCAGCAGCATTTGACACTGTAAACAATGAAATCCTGCTGAATAGGCTGGAGGGCATTGGGGTAAAAGATAAAGCTCTTGCTTTTTTAAAATCATTTCTGTCAGACAGAATTCAGTTTGTTGCAGTTAACGATTTTAAATCTTCCCCCTTCTCTCTCCCTTGTGGCGTCCCCCAGGGCTCGTCTCTTAGCCCGACCCTTTGTAACATCTATGTAGCCCCATTGGCCAAACTTATCAGATCTTTTGGGTTCTCTGCAGTCACTTATGCAGATGACACCCAATTAGTGATCTCAGTATCATCAAATTTTTTCAGTGACAGCAAAGCGTTTTTACAGTTGTTTGCAGATCGGAAAATGAATGGCCCAAAATTGATTGAAGCGGAATTCAGGCAAGACAGAGGTACTGCTCTTTGGAAAGGATCCTTCCTTTTGGTCCGAAGATTGGTGGCCACCTGAACTTGCCCAATTTCCGCTGCCAGTAACAAAGATAAAAAACCTTCGAGTTATCTTTGATAATCAACTGACCTTCGAAGAGCACGTAAATGCAATCACGTCTACCTCCTTCTTTACTATGAAACTTTTAATAAAAATCTTCCCCTTTATTCCAAAAGACCTGCAAAAAACAGTAATTTCCGTGCTGATACTCCTCAAAAATTGACTATGCAAATGCTCTTTTCGCAAATATCAGAAAAAAAGTCTCAATAAGCTACAGGTCCTACAGAACTCAGCTGCTCGCCTTCTACTTGGCATATCTAAAAGAGAATCAGTCTCAGCTGCCCTTCTGCTTCTCCATTGGTTACCTATTGAGAAGTGTATAAAGTTTAAGGCTCAGTGCTTTGCGTTCAAGGCTCTACATGGGGAAGGCCCTCAATTGTTTAAGCTTTGGTTTTGTTGGTATATTCCGCCAAGATCCCTTCGCTCAGAGTCAGTATGTAATATCACTGTCCCTAGAGTAAAAAGAGCACAATGGGGCGGGAAAAGTTTCATAGGCAGCACTTCACGTCTCTGAAACAGCCAGAACGGACCTCCTCTCTTTTAGGAAAAAATTAAAAACTTGGCTCTTCAATCTATAGGGAGCTTTTTAGCCTCGGCCAGCCTCTTAACCTTGCAGCCCTGTTAGCAAGCTTGCGCGACTAGATATCCCTGGGTAGTATGCGTGTTTATTATAAATTTCTATTTCATTCATTTCAAGCCCAGGTTGCCACTTTATAGATGCCTGCTACAGCACTCCTCTCGCCAGCACAGAAGTAGAAAACTTTGCTTTGGTGGAATGAGCTTGAATACCTTCTGGTGGGTTTTTGTTCGCTATAGCATAGCACATCTTGATGCACAGGATTATACAGCTTCTTATGCACTGGCTTGCCTTCCATCATCTCCACATAGTCCACGAAGACCTGGTCATCCAGTATGAACTCAAATGTTCTGTCCACGTACAAGTTTCTCTTCTTCCTTGGTTGGGTGTGGAGGAGGGAAGAATGTTGGCAGGGTGATGGATTGGACTAGGTGAAAGGGGATAACCTCCTTTGGTAGGAAGCCAGCCCAGGTTCTTAAAACCAATTTGTCAGGAAAGAGGGAGGTAAAAGGAGGTTTGAAAGCAAAGCTTGCAACTTACTAACATGTCTAATTGATGGTATAGCAATCAGAAAGACAGTTTTAAGCATGAGCAAGCATAAAAGACAACTGTGCAACAATTCAAACAGTGAACATGCATGGAATGTAAGAGCCAAGTTAAGGCCCCATTGGGGCATTATAAAGGGAGACGGAGAAAATTTGTTTGCAAGCCCTTTCAAGAACTTTATAACAATGGGTAATTTCAATAAGGATAGCTGGTCAGACAAGTGGAAGAAAGCCGACAAGGCTGATAAATAACCCTTTACAGTGTTAACTGGTGAAAGGATGAAATGTAATATGTCCGACAGGCAGGCTTGAAGAGAGTCTATCGAGTTGTCCACATCCCATTTGACAACTTATTCCACGTGCTTGAGTACACTGTCTTTGTGGAGTGTCTACGGGCAAATAATATGACATCACTTCAGGGGGCAAGGAAAAAGAAATCAGATTGCCCCGTTCAATCTCCAGACAAGAAGGTGGAGATTCTGGAGGCTAAGGTGTAGAACCATAACCTGCGACAGAGAGGAGGACAATCCTGTGAAGGAGACAGATCGGAGGGCATAGCGAAAGGTGAATAAGGTATGCATACCACACCCTTCAAGGGCAGTCTGGGGCATTCACAAATACTTTGGCGAGGTTGAGATGGATCTTCCTTAGAAGACAAGGAATCAAGGGTATGGGAGGGAACATATAATGAAGTAGAAAGATCCACTACAATCGGAGCGCATCCCCTCTCCCATGCTCCCTGCATAGGAAACTCAATGGTATAGAATTTCAGGCAGTGAACATTTGCCTGAGTGGCAAAGAGGTCGATTTGAGGGCTCTCCAGAGCTGGAATATGTTCTGAACTATCTCCGGATAAAGACGTAACTTGCAGACTGTCCGCTTGCATGTTGAGCACTTCGGCCAGATAATTTGCCACCAGGCAAATCTGATGGTACTGAGCCCCGGGCCAGAGCCACAGAGCCTCTCAGCAGAGAAGGTGTGACCCTGCTTCTCCTTATTTGTTGGTGTACCACATCGTGATTCTATTGTCCTTCAAGATATGGACAGACTGGCCACAAAGGGAAGGGAGAAAGACCCTGAGTGCTTGACATATGGCCCGTAATATCAACTAAGTGATGTGCAATGTAAGTTCTTTTGGGGACCAGAGGCCTCTGATCTCCAATTCTTCAAATCCTCCAGAATGCGCTCCCTACCCTAGAGTGGAGGCATTTGTGATAACTATAGCCACTGAGGAGAGCTGGAGGGGGAGTAGAATGTGAAACAGCATTCCTTGGGAGAGACTGCTGCCCACACTCCACAACTGTAGGTCCTCTGCAGTATCCCTGGACATTTTGGTGTAGGCTTGAAGATCTCTACCATGTTGTAACCACTGCCTATGGAGGCACCACTGGAGGGCCCACATGTGCCAGCATGCATGGGTAACCAACAGAATGCAGGAGGCTAGCAGACCAAGCAGACCTAAGACCTTCAGGACTGGAATGATCGCTGTATTCTAGAACATCTTAATCATAGACTTTTGTGAACCCTTTGAGGAGGAGAGAAGGCTTGATTCGCTGAGATGTCCAATACTGCCCCTATAAACAGGATGCGTTGATAGGGCAACAGGTGAGACTTGGGCTTTTTGATGGAAAATCCCCAGATCGAATAGCAACTTGTCTGTTTTGTGCAAATGGTTAGACAACACCTCTGAAGAGCTGACTTTGAGCAGCCATTCGTCCAGGTACAGGAATACCAGGGTTTCTTCCCGTATGAGATGGGCCACAACCACTACCATCACCTTTGTGAAGACACAAGCAGTGGCAGTGAGTTCAAACGGAAGAACTGCAAACTGGTAGTGTTTGGATCGACCATGAAGCAAAGATACTTCCTGTGTGACCGCAGGAAAGGGATATGGAAGCAGGCATGCAGCATGCCGACAAACACCATTTGGTCATCCTCTTCTTCCATTTTGAGGGAACAGTACAGAACCCAGAGTTCTAGGATTGGACAGAGACTGCTGTCCTTTTTGGGAACTGGGAAGTTCTAGGAATAACATTCTTGGCCTCTCAAGAAGACTTGAAACTTTCAAAATCATAGATAATCCCTTGTTTGGGTCTGGAGACCAATTGATCGTGCAGTGGCTTTGCTGTTTAAAGCCTCTCCAATGCTGAATTGGCTTTTACACTGAAGAGGCGGGAGCTTTCAAAGTGGAGAACCATCAGTGTTGTTTGTACACCCTGGGAGAAACCAGAACTATGCAACCAAGCTTGGCGATGTTGGGAGAAAGATGTCCCCATTGACATTGTAACTGAATCTGCTGTGTCCAGTCCGGACCACATTACCCGCTTGGCCATGTCTTGATCAGCCTCCACCAGCTCTATAAAGTGCCCTGGAAGATTTTCTGGCAGATTGGAGACCACTGCTTGGCCGTATCCCAGAGGGCATGCACATATCGGCCGAGAAGGCATATGGTGTTCTGAGATTTGAGGGCTATGCCCCCAGCCAAAAACATTTTCTTTGCAAATTGCTCCATCTGTTTTGCCTCCCTGGCTGATATGTTGTAGGAAAGGCACCAGATACCAATTTAGAAAAGAAGAAGGCCTGGACGACCAAGCTCTCGGGAGATAGATGGGAGGAGAGGAAGACTGGATCACCTGGAGCTGGTATGTAGTGCCTTGCTACGGACCTTAAGAATGCAGTGGAAGTCGCTGGTTTCTCCCAGATTGCAAGAATAGGCTCTGTCAGGGTCTCATTGAATAGTAATAATGGTTCCAAGGCATAGTTCATTATATGCAGGACCACGATGAGTAGGTCGTAATTTGTCTCAGTGGAAGGGAGTTGAAGGTCCAACATATCCACTGCCCTTCTGATAACAGTATAAGTGGCAATCTCTGGTGGAGGGAGTCTTGTCAAGGAAGAGAGTTCCTATTCTGGGGAGATATCAAGTTCTCTGGCAACTTTGAGGCCTGCAAAGCGCTGATCCAGTAAGGACTTGCTATCCCCATCATCGTCTGCACTCAGCTCATTCTGTGGATCTGTCTCTCTGAAGAAGAATCTACCATCCTCCATGAGCGTCTCTCTCATGGAATGATGGAGGGGAAAGCCCATCAATTGCAGAGACTCCAGCCAGGTGGGTTGAGGCACCCGTGGATTTGGTTCAGCAGTAGGAGACAATGGGTGCGTCGGTATCAATGCTGGTAGTGTCGACTGTGGCACCAACACAGGGGTCGAGTGTAGCACTGGAGATGAAGAAGATGGGATGTCAAGAAGGAGGCATCAGACGCAACACTGATCACTTTGGGTGTGGTGGCACCGGTATCAGGGTCACAGCCCATGTAACCAGAGGCAATGGCAGAAACAGTGTAAAGGGAGTCGAGTGGTTTAGCGATGGCAAACCTCCGTAAGTCAAAGTCATCGGACCTATAGGCCAGTCGCTGCAGCGGAGATCACGCATCTACTGAAGATGTTGAACATCGCGTTAGGAAACATTGAAGGATCCATCCCAGGAGTGGGAAACTCAGGGTAGACAAAGCTGGCCTGGGACCTTGGAATCGGTGCCAGAATAGTGACTCCTGGATCAGAGGGTCAGATGGTACAGTAGGCGCCAGATCCTCCCTGGGTTCTTATGTCGGTTCCTGCTCTATCCTTGGTTGAGGCTAAGAAGGGGTTCTTGGTGACTTACTTTTTGATGTAAGATAGCCTCCACACTCATGCCACCTCTTCTCCTTGTGATTTTTCTTAGAGGATTTCGTTGACTTTGGTGACCTTGACTAGGGGTGGGTGATAAATTCTGCTCTGCCAGCAAGTTTGCAGAGTTTTGCCCTCTCTGTGTTACTTTTGTAACATGGAGAACCGGCAAAACTCCGCCAAACCACTGTGGCACAGTGTTTTCTCAGACGTGGCTCACCAACATTAAGTTGGTGAGTGTAAGCGAGAATTGGTATACCCTACCGCAAGGACGGCACCCGGCGAGACTTTCTCAACATGGCAGTCACCGGCACTCACATTCGTTTGCAGTAAGAACGCTGCTGCTCGGGTAGAAAATTTACTTGAGAGGCAGCAAAAAAGCAGCGCCCTCTGGCGTGCCCTGTGGTGCTGATTCTGCAGTGAGGAACAAGCTCCTGGCACTAAAAATCAGCGTTGCATGCCAATTCTGCCTGCTTGAGGAACTCCACAGTGTCTCGCAGAGTTTTTATGTAACTCCGTGGACTTCCACGGAGTGAAACTACGCAAGTTCGACCCACCCCTAACCTCGACCATTGCATGGATTTACGCCCTTCGTCTTGCATTCTGGCCATAAACATCTTGGCCTTTCTTTTTTTAATTGCCTTGGGATGCATCCGATGACACAACTTAGAGGCCTTCACATCGTGGTCAGATCCTATGCATCAAAGGCGGATCTCATGGGGGTCTGTGATAGACATCTCACCATTACAGTCCCTACATGGTTTAAAACCAGACCATTTGGGTGGAGACATTTTGAGGCGAAAAAGTGTACCACAGTGATAGAATATTGGAAATATGCAATGACATCAACAACTCCAAAGGGGAATTGAGAGAGTTGCGGTCCGCATCGATGGCACGGAATAAAGGGAACTGGCATTAGCACGCCGGACCGTGGTGCTTTATGGCTCCAGTGACGTGACAAGGAGTCCGTGTGTTGTGACTTCAATGGAGCCGGCACCACCAACTGGTGTGGCACTATAGTATAAAAAGAGTGATAGATGGAATGCTTAAATTAATCTCAGCTTCTGGTAATAACTCAGGGTCACATCCCAGTCCATCATTATTTTGCTCACCATGTCACCTCAGTTTGGACACAGCCATATGAAAATCAGTCTTGACCCTGCTCCAATGGAAACAGTCCAGCCCAAACTATCAGAACAGGTCCTCCCTGAACTGGGCAAACACAAGGAGATGATGGACGGAGCGCTGAAACTTTTCAGACACTCACCCCCAGTCACATATCTGGGTTGAATCCATCACCGTTCTTTAGCTCACTTCGCCACCCCAGTTCAGACACAGCTATATGCAAATCAGTCTTGACCCTGTGCCTCATGGGAACAGTCCAGCCCGAACTGCCAAGCCATGTCTTCCCTGGACCGGAAACAAGCATCCTGGGACCGGTTTCAGGCTAACGGCCCTCATCAGCCAGGCTAGCTTGAATCCAGTGGCAAAGTGAGCAAGGGACCCACGTCTGGGCATACCCTGCCAACTTAGGGTGAACAAAGCAAACACAAGGAGATGATGGACGGAGCGCTTAAATTTTTCAGACACTCACCCCCAGTCACAGATCTGGGTTGAATCCATCACCGTTCTTTAGCTCACTTCGCCACCCCAGTTCAGAAACAGCTATATGCAAATCAACCCAGATCTTTGACTGGGGGTGAGTGTCTGAAAAGTTTTGGCGCTCTGTCCATCATCTCCTTGTGTTTGCTTTGTCCTCCCTGAACTGGACCACGAGCAACCCAGGACTGGTTTCACCCTAGTTACAGCTAATCAGCCAGGTATAGCTTGGTTCAAGTGACACAGTGTGTACGGGGTCCACACATGGGCATAGCTTTCCAATTTAGGATGACACACTAAGGTATACATAAAGAAAAAGTTACATACCTGGGGTAAGTATCTTTCTGGCAGATACTCCATCTACCTGCAGATTCTTCACCTGTAGAACAACCTTAGGCGTTAGACTGGATCCGGAAACTTCAAAGCTTCGAGGTTGCCAGTAGAGGATGCTGGACTTGGTTGGTGCTGGAAGTGACACCAGATGACTCCGAGGCCATATATCATCTGCCATGGCGCACCAACTTCAGTTTCCCTCCATTTTTTCCAAGTGTTCGAGGCAAGAGGGCAGAATGACATTGGTGAAAACTTTTTCAGCACCAAAGAATGCAAACATGGGATCTTATTAATGTTTTCTATTAATCATCCATCAAACAGGGAGGCGGGTGAGTCGGTGAGGAATCTGCAGGTAGATAGAATATCCACCAGAACAATTGTTGCCACAGGTAAGTAACTTTTTCTACTGATGGCTACTTCTACCTGAAGATTCCTCACCTATAGAACAGATTCCAAAGCAATACCCTACCTAGGAGAAGGGTTGCTGGATGATTATACTAGGAAGTCATGCAGAACAGATCTAGTGAAGTGCCCATCTTTTCTCACTTCTGAGTCCAGACAATAGTGTTTTGCTAATGTGAGTAGGGAGGCCCGAGTCACTGCCACACAATGCAAATGTAACGCCCCACACAAGAGCAGAAGTGGTAGATTTGGCTCTGGTAGAATGAGCATGGATCACCACAGCCAGCTCTGTCTTGGCCAAGGTGTAGCAAGTTTTAATGCAGACGATGAGCCTTCTTGATAGAGTCCTTTTCTGACCCGACTTTCTCTTTTTGGCACCATATCAGCCAATGAAGAGCTGATCATCCAACCTGTGTTCCTTGGTGCGGTCTAGTTAGTAGTTGACCACTCACCTAGCATCTAACTGATGCAACCGCTCAGGAGAAGAGTAAAAGGTTGGAAGACTAATGGACTGGGCAAGATGAAAGGGAGTGACAACCTTGGGAAGGAAAGCAGCCCTGGTTCGCAAAACCAACTTATCATGGAAAAAAAGTAGTGAAAAGGAGTACAACAGCTAAGGGCTTGTAACTCACTGACCCTCCTAACAGATGTTATTGAAACAAAAACACACTCTTGAGAGTAAACATATGAAGGGTACAACTATGAAGGGACTCAAAACGAGTCTCTATCAAAAAATGTAAGAATCAAATTTAAGTCTCATTGAGGAACAACAAAGAGAGTGGGAGGAAAAAGTTTGGTCAGGTCCTTGAGAAAAGGCATGACAACAGAGGAAGGCAGACAAACAAGTTACTTACCTTCGGTAACGCTTTTTCTGGTGGATACAGTCTTTGCCTGTGGATTCCTCACCTGTTGAATTACCCCTCGCGCAGCATTCCACAGAAACTCTTTTCATAGCTCTCCCACGTCGACAAGGACGTCACAATGGTACGGCTCCGCTCGTGACTCCGCATGACGTCATCGGAGCCATAAGAAGACCTCGTCGGAGTGCTGACGTCAGTGCCACCCATTTTTTCTGTGCCTTCGAGGCGAAAGGGTGAACCGACAACATATCACAAGTATACACCGTATATAACATATGCACAAATATACACAGTATACTATTCAAGACGAAAGGGAACTGAAAATTCTAAAATATAGACATTTCCTAGCGACAAGCATCATATCATTTCAAACGACAATGAAATACAAGAATGTCATATCCAAAATTCTTTTCTGTATAAGTAGGTAGACAACGGGTAGGCGGGTGGGTCAGTGAGGAATTCACAGACAGATACTGTATCCTCCAGAAAAAACATTACGGAAGGTAAGTAACTTGTTCTTCTGATGGATACATCTGCCTGTAGATTCCACATCTTTTGAATTGACTCCCCAAGCAGTCTCGCTCCCGGAGGAGGGTGTCTACCTACCTATAACAAAAAATCCTGCAGCACAGAACGTGCAAAGTGGCCATCCCTCCTCACCTGTGAGTCTAAGCAGTAATGCTGCGCAAAAGTGTGGAGAGAGGCCCAAGTTTCAGCCTTGCAGATGTCTACAACAGGGACACCTCTAGCCAAAGCCGAAGAAGAAGACTTAGCTCTGGTGGAATGAGCTCGAATACCTTCAGGAGGCTCATTCTTGGCCAAGGCGTAGCAGATCTTGATACAAAGGATGATCCACAGAGACAGCGTTCTTTTGTGGACCGCCTTGCCCTTCATTTTTCCCACGTATCCAATGAAGAGTTGGTCGTCCAGCCTGAAGTCTTTAGACCGGTCCAGGTATAAGTTGACCGCCCTCTTAGGTCCAGGCGGTGAAGTCTCTCCCCCTCCTTGGAAGGGTGAGGGGAAGGATAGAAAGTAGGTAAAGTGATAGATTGCCCTAGGTGGAAAGGAGTGACCACCTTAGGCAGGAAACCAGCTCTGGTCCTAAGAACCATCTTATCTGCATGAATAGAGGTGAAAGGAGGCTTAGAACTAAGAGCGTGTAGCTCACTAATCCTTCTAGCCGATGTAATCGCAACCAGAAAAATTGTCTTGAATGACAGGAAACTCAACGGACAACTATGTAGAGGCTCAAAGGGAGACCCCATCAGGAAAGTAAGAACTAAATTTAAATCCCACTGAGGCATAATACATGGAGTGGGAGGAAACCTGTTAGTGAGACCCTTAATGAATCTCATGACTATAGGAGACTTAAACAAAGAGGGTTGGCCTGGTAAACAAAGGAAGGCCGACAAGGCAGACAAGTAGCCCTTAACAGTTGCTACAGCACAACCCTGTTGAGCCAAGGAAAGAGCGAAACTCAAAATATCAGATAAATGGGCCTGCAAAGGATCAATTGATCTCTCTCAACACCATTTAACAAACTTGGCCCGCCTACCAGAATAGACAGATTTGGTGGAGTGTCTTCTGGCCGATAAAATAACATCCACCACATCCGGTGGAAGAGAGAAAGAACTCAGGTTGCCCCATTCAATCTCCAGGCATGAAGGTGCAGACTCTGGAGGTGGGGGTAGAGAACCTGCCCCAGCGACTGAGAGAGGAGGTTTGCCCTGAGAGGGAGACAGAGCGGAGGGTGCGATGAGAGGTGAAGGAGGTCTGTGTACCGCACTCTTCTTAGCCAATCCGGGGTGATCAATATGACTTCGGCCCGGTCTTGTTGAATCTTCCTCAGAACCCGAGGAATCAAGGGTATGGGAGGGAACACGTAAAGAAGCTGTGAGCCCCAACCTAACTGAAAAGCGTCCCCCAACGCTCCCCGCATCGGATACTGGAGACTGCAGAACGACAGGCAGTGTGTGTTGCCGTGAGTGGCAAACGGGTCCAACCAAGGAAACCCCCACATCCTGAAAATGTAATGGACCACCTCCGGATGAAAGTGTCACTCGTGATCGGCCGAGTATTGCCAACTGCGACTGTCTGCACGCACATTCGGCACCCTGGCCAGATGATTTGCAATTACACAAATCTGATGGTCCTGAGCGCAGGACCAGAGCCACAGAGACTCTCTGCAGAGCCGATACGACCCTACTTCTCCCTGTTTGTTGATGTACCACATCCCGGTAGTGTTGTCCGTCAGGACCTGAAATAACTGACCGCGAAGGGAGGGAAGAAAAGCCTTAAGAGCCAAACGTATCGCCCGCAATTCCAGAAGATTGATGTGAAGCAATCTTTCCTCTGGAGACCAAAGACCCTTGATCTCCAGATCCCCCAGATGAGCACCCCACCCTAGAGTGGCGGCATCCGTTATCACTGTGGCCACCGGAGAAGGAGGTTGAAATGACTTCCATTGAGACAGGTTGCCTGGAACACTCCACCATAACAGATCCGCTGCAGTGTCTCTGGAGATTCTAACCACCTCCCTGAGATCCCCGTTGTGTTGAAACCACTGCCGGCGGAGGCACCACTGGAGTGCCCTCATGTGCCAGAGTGCATGGTTGACCAACAGTATGCAGGAAGCGAACAGACCGAGCAGGGGCAAAACCTTCAGGACTGGAACAGCCGCTCCATCTTGAAACATTGGGATCATAGCTTGGATGTCTAGAATCCTCTGAGGAGGCGGGAAAGCACGACTCACAGTAGTATCCAGTACTGCCCCTATGAACAGGTTGCGCTGAGAGGGCACCAGGTGAGATTTGGGTACATTTATCGAAAAACCCAAGTCGAACAACAGTCGAGTTGTTACTTGCAGATGATGCAGCACCATCTCTGGCAACTTTGCCTTGAGCAGCCAGTCATCCAGATTTCGGAAAACAGGAATCCCGACCTTCTGAGATGCACTGCCACCGCTGCCATCACCTTCATGAAGACCCATGGCGCAGATGTAAGACCGAAAGAAAGGACCACAAACTGATAATGTTGAAACTCCACCGTAAAGCGGAGATACTTCCGATGCAACTTCAGGACGGGAATGTGAAAATACGCATCCTGTAAATCGATCAACACATCCAGTCTTCCTGCTGCAGCGCCTGGAGAACCTGAGCTAGGGTCAACATCTTGAACTTCTCCTGCTTGAGGTAAAAATTCAAGATTCCGAGGTCTGGGATCGGCCTCAATCGCCCGTCCTTTTTGGGGATCAGGAAATACCGGGAGTAGCATCCCTGACCCCTTTCCTGTTCTGGAACAACCTCTATCGCACCTTTCTGTAACAAGGACAGGACCTCTTGTTGCGGAAGCAACAGTTGGTTCTCCGAACACCAGCCCTGGCGAGGAGGGAAAGAAGGGGGAAACTCCTGGAAAGGAAGGGCGTACCCAATTTCTACAATATTTAGATCCCAAACATCTGACGTAACAGATTTCCAACTTTGTAGAAAATGGGACACCCGACCTAACCAGAAGTTCAACATGCTCTAAGATGGGGGATCTAGAGCTGCTTCCCTGCGGAGCTAGTTGGGGAGACAGGAGAGGAAGAAGAGGAGGAGGAGACTTGTTGGCGAGAAGCTCCCGGCAGATGACCTCTACCCTTCCCTTTGTATGATCTGTACAGAGGGTTTGTCTGTTGTTGCTTCTGCTGCTGTTGCTGCCGGGCCCGAAAGGGAGCCGCCTTTCCAAAACCCCCAAATCTTCGGTATCCAAAGCCCCTAGGCTGGGATTGCAAGCCTAAGGATCTAGCGGTAGCTCTGCTATCCTTAAACCGTTGCAGAGCTGAGTCTTCCTTGGTCCCAAAGAGTCTAGAGCCATCAAAGGGAAGATCCAACAGCGTGGCCTGAACATCCGGAGAGAAACTCAATCCTCTCAGCCAGGCGTGCCTCCTAGTTGCCACCGAAGAGCCCATCACCCTGGCAACGGAGTCAGCCGTATCGAGCACGGACTGGATCACCTGACGGGCTGCAGCTTGAGTGTCCAACAACACCTTCGCAAAGTGACCCCAGACATACACTGGCAGCTCAGGAATCACCTCCTTAGCTGAGTCCATCAATGCATGGATGTAGCGCCCCAACAGGCACGTGGCATTAGTTGACTTCAATGCCATGCAGGCCAATGAAAACACCTTTTTAGCCGACTGTTCTAGCTTTTTTTAATCTCTATCCCCGGAGTGGCGGGAAAGGAGCCTGCTGATTGCTTTGAGGAACATGAAGCTTGAACCACCAAGCTTTCAGGTGAAGGGTGAGACGATAAAAATGCTGGCTCCCTAGGCGCAGCTTTGTAACGTCTTGCCACCGTTCTGGAAACAGCTGCGACAGACATTGGCTTCTGCCAAACCACCAAAATTGGTTCTGTTAAGGCTTCGTTGAACGGAAGCAGAGGTTCCACCACTGATGAAGGGGAGTGAAGCACCTCCGTTAGACTGTTATACAAATCCAGAAGGTCAGCTGCCTTCCTTATAACTGAATGGTATGAGGTCACCTCCTGAGAAGGAAGAGCTTTGGGAGGAGAGAGCTCCCACTCTGGTGATGTGTCCAGACCTGCGGCTTCTTGAAGCCCTTCAAAATCATCCATAGGAACCAGTACCTCTCCTTCCTCAGCTTGCTCCTGCTGCTCCTGGAATTCCTCCTCTTCCAGAAACCTCTGAGCCTCCCTCATCGATCGCAACTTCGGAATCGGCGTCAGCGGCACCAGACAAAGCGCTGGTGACCTCGGAGCCGACATTGATGGAGGCCCTTCAGGAGTGGCTGGCGGTGGCGCACAAAGTCAAGACGGCACCAGAATGGAGCCCGACAGCGCAGGAGAATAGTCCAACCTTCCCTCCAGGGACGGGATCGGCGTCGAGAACCTCGACGTAGGGAGAGGCCAAGATGGAGTCATTGGCATAAAGGGCATGAAGGGTGCCTGGGCATAATGCTGAGGAACACCCATATTAAAGGGAAGCGGTCCCACGGGGCCACCAGGCGCGCCGGATGGGTTAACTGCCCTGGCCAACATGCCATAAATTGCATTCACAAAATGCGGAGGATTTGCCCCTGGCGCCGGGAAACGTGGGTACAGATCCGGAACCGCCTGAACTGGAACAGGCCGAGGTCATAAGGTGGGTTCTGGCTGCAGTGCCAGAGACACCGGAGCCGGGGCGGAGTGGTCGGAGGCGAAGGACTCGCTTCCCTGGGTGCCTGAGAGTCCCTCGGCGTCGGAGAATGCACTGGAGTCACCTGCAGTGAAGGAGAAGGTGAGATGTCATCCTTCCTATGATGCTGTCAGATCAGGGGCACCGGCTTCGGCGACTTGTCCTTCAAAGAGCGACCCTGGGACCCATGACGCCGCTTCTTCTTGTGTTTTTTGGATGATGTCGAGGTGTGTGGAGTCGGCGACTTCGACCTCGACTTTTTCCTCTTCCGCCTTCTCTTCTCCTTCTTCGCCCAAACCATAACCAACTTTGCTTCCCTCTCTTTGAGGGCCTTCGGATTCATCCGATGACACGAAGAGCATCCCTCAACGTCGTGGTTAGATGACAGACACCAAAGGCAATCTTTGTGGGGGTCCGTGACAGACATATGGCCCCCACATTCCCTACAGGGTTTAAAACCAGGCTTCTTCTGAGTAGCCATCGAACAGAAACAGTTTCAGACAACTGTAACAATGTCGACTACAAAGAAATGGAGAGTCCTAGAAAAACCGTTACGTGTCGACGGCGTGGAAAAAAGGGACCTGGCGTCAGCATGCCGATGAGGTCTTCTTATGGCTCCGATGACGTCACGCGGAGTCACGAGCGGAGCGGAGCGTACTCGTCGACGTGGGAGAGCCATTAAAAGAGCTTTCGTGGAATGCTGCGCAAGGGGTAATTCAAAAGGTGAGGAATCCACAGGCAGATGTATCCATCAGAAAAGGCGGCTACATAACCCTTCACAGTACCAATGGCGCATGCCCTCAAGGCAGGGTAAGCGCAAATTGCAGCACATGGGATAACGTGGCCTGCAAAGGATCCACACCATTGTCTGCACACCTTTTTTTTTTTTTAAGTTTTATTGAAAAGAAAAAAGAATATGATTACAGTGGCTCATTAACATTGCACAGTGTACACTTATCATGATATATTACACAGCAATCTCACCTCATATGACACAAGTATATAGCAACTCCTCTTGGGCACATCGGTATTACCAGCCAAGGGCCCACAACGCACGCCCCACCCCGCATAGCATTAACCATCACTAGCATTGCATCACACATCAATTCATCAGGTAGAAAACAATCCATGATATCTTGCAAGCCACCCTCCAAATTGTCAAATTTAAGTTGGGCCTTCACCTTCAGCCTCTCCTGTTTCTTTTCCAACTAAGTGCTGCTGGTAGAGACCCCAAAAGCTTTTAGGTCGGCTCTGGGGAGGCAACAAGTCATTATATATTTCAGATTGTGTGTTACAATACACCATATCTTTGGACCAGTCAGTAACTGAGGGCGCCGGTCCACGCGCCCAGCTCATCGCAATCCTGCGTTTGGCGAGCAACAGTCCCATCTCTATTAGTCTTCGCATCTCTTTCTGCAACTTCCCAGTGTACCCCAGCAATGCCATTAGTGGGTCCAATGGCAGGGAAAGGCCTGTGATTTCATTCAGTGAAAAATCTGTTCCCAATACCTCGCTATCATTGGGCCTATCCAGGCAATATGTAAAAACCCAGCCGATCCAGCTCCACAACGCTCACAGTCTGCAGAATCACGAAGGCCATATCAAAACAGCCTCTCAGGTGTATAATAAACTCTGTTGAGGAATTTAAAATGGATCAGGCGGTGCCTACCGTTCAGGGATACGTGTTGTGTAACCTCGCAACAATACCACCAAATAGTGTCATCGAGTGCCACCCCCAAATCAGTCTGCCATTCCAATCTAGCTTTAGTGTAGTGGTTTCTTCTATAGTCCTGCGTTATATCATAGATGATAGAGAAAATCCTTCTGGGGGAGACAATCCTTCTGGGGGAAGTGGAACGCAAATGGTGAGAGAGTGATCCCAACTCAGGCGGTTCCAGCATGTCCTCGCCCAGTAACTCACGCAGCGCATGCCTCACCCTGTGAAAGTGGAACCGAGCTAGTGACGTATATTCGTGCCTCTCGATCTCGATCTCGACCTCAGCCCATCCGCTGGCTGGCCCTCAGAGAACAGGTCACCTATCTTGGTGATATCAAGTGTCACGAGGGCCTGCACCACCCCCCTTTCACCACAAATCGCCAGCCAGTGACACCACTCTATCGGAGTCAGGGGGGAGTACAGGACCGTGCCCGTCTGTCTCTTCAATCATTCTGCCAGGCATGCACTACAGAGTTGACAGAGTCTAGAATACTAGTCCTCCTGGAGGGAAGCTGAAACAGCAATAGCGGAAGAGGATCAGGCGCCGCCGCCACCTTTTCGATCAGCAGGTGCAGAGGGCGCGTTTCATCTTGAATCCAGTGGAAAGCGTGGGAGCCCTGCGCCACTCTGAAATATAACTCTAGATCTGGAGCCCCCAGTCCCCCCATGGAGTATGGCAGTGTGAGAACATCCCATTTGACACGTGGCTGTTTCCCTGCCCAAGCCAATCTCACAAACAGAGAGCAAATTATCTTAAACATATGCCCAGGGAGCACCATCAGTATGTTAAAAAATAAGAATAAAAATCTGGGGAGCACAACCATCTTCATTAGGGATCTGAGCCCCAATAAGGACAAGGGAAGGTGGATCCACCTATCTACGTCCTCCTCTAGCTTAGAAATCGCTTTACCATAGTTTTCACTCAGAACCAGCTCCGGGTCCAGTTCAGTTCAGTTCAAAAACTTTATTCGTTTTTTTAATAAACCATAAAAGTCACATATACACACAAAGATGCAAAGTATTTAAAAAACGAGTGAAAGACATAAAACCAACCATGAGCAGCTAACCCAGGTACAACAATAAATAGAGTGTTATCAATTATCAATTTTCAGCTGCATCAGGACAGTTTTCCCTTTTTAAAAAAAAATAAATGCAAGACACCGGACCTCAGCAATAAAAACAGTTGTTCTTCAAAGTGCATAGTGCCATTTTTTAGTGCAAACCTTCTTGGCTAGACAACAGTATGTAAACTAGGGCATGTAAACATTAGGTAAAGTGCATATTAGCTTTCCACTGAAACTGACAGGTTTCAAACATTAGATAAAGTGCATAATGGCTTTCCACTGAAACTGACCATTTTTATTCAAATGCAATTCATTTTCTTATTGTCAATGACTTTCAGGAGAGATTTAAAATTCAGCCGATGAATAAATGCTAGCTTAATGTCAGTCATTCATTGAAGTGCAATAATGCTTAATCAACAGTACCAGAAAAATCAATATATACAATATAGAATCCTCCACTAAGTGCAGATGATCATTTTAAAAGACAGTCTCAGAGGGTAACAGATAAAACGAAATCTAAAGTAAGAAAGACCCCTTATTTTCCAACTAACCTCCTTAAGCGAATAGCAGCAGAAATAAATCTATATATCATTTCGCAAATGTATTCTGATTGGAGTAGTCGGAGATAAAACAACGCTGGCCTACATTTTTTGATATTCAAGACCCTCAAAAGTGGTAAAATGTATTCCCTGCGTGGTTTATTATATAACTTGCAGAATAAAAGAAAGTGCAGCATGTTCTGGCTTGATTTGCAGTCACAGGGGCATGGATCCAGAAGGGCCTCGTGATATGTTTGGCTCGGATACGAGGCCAATAGGTGAGCAGAGCCAAATCCGAATCTTGTAAGGTAACATTTTTTTAAATGGCTAAAAGGATACAAAAGATATGGCTCAATTCTTTTGGTCGTGATCAGGGGTAAATACTCGGCTACCTGCTTTTTGCTGTGCTCCTTGTATTCTCTATGATCTCTTAAGATATTCAAAAAATCTCTTTTTAGTTGGGATTTTGTAACAGAGATAATAAGCTGGGGGTTTTCGAAGAAATCCTGCCTACCCATGCGAGTCAGCTGGGTCTTCACATAGCTTAGCCATGGTATTTTATTAGCATGGTCGCAGTTTAAACAATCCTGGATTATTTCCCGGTTGAGGGACGGTTCTTCATTGACCCAAATCGAGCGCCATAACATAATAGGAGCGCTTTCGCTGCGGTCCGCCAGGGGGGTTAACCCCAATTCCCGGTGACAAATAATAGAAGGCAAGCTGGGGGGTGGCCGACAGTAATCTTCTCTAAGAAATACATTTTCAGTTCTATGTAGGAAGGACGAGCTGCAGAAACCCCACACCCCAGCACCGTACAGAATCACAGCAGAGCATCGAGCAGTATAGATGTTAATGAGGTGGGTCCAAGAACCTTTTTGATCAATGACCTTTTTGTGTGCCCAGGTAGCAAAAAGTTGACACCTGAGCTAGTTTTTCATTTTTAATTAAGCAGGGTCTCATTTTGCATTTGGCTGTCCCCACCACCATGACCTGTGACTTAGCGGTGTTGGCCTGCAGGCCCAACCCGCTCATAAAATCTCAAATCTGTTTAGGAGGGTCTGCAGGCCCACACCTGTCTTTGAGATTAATACACAGTCATCTGCATACAATAGTGTGGGGAGATCTCTCCCCCGCACTCGTGGCACACCGATCACCCCTTCATTAAGGAAACTCTCCAAATCGTTTATATATAAACAAAACAGAAAGGGGGCTAACACGCACCCCTGTCGGACGCCCCTATTCATTCTAATCTGTACTGAAAGTTCTCCATCCGCCCCATATCTTACTCTGCCCGTGACATCCTGGTGCATTTGCGCTAGAAAGTGGACCAAGGGGGCATCTATGCCCATACCTACAATCTTTTGCCATAATTTTCCTCTCATAACACAGTCGAAAGCCGATGTCAGGTCCATGAAGCCCAAATAAAGGTTGGTGTTTTTTGCCATGGTGTACTTCCCAATTATCAAATGAAGGTTAAGGCATTGTTCCACCGTGCCAAGGCCCCTTCTAAAACCGTATTGGATGTCTGCAAATTTCCCCTTTTCTGCTATCCAACTTTCAAGGCGGTCAAGTTGAACCCTGCCCATCAGCTTACATGTTGTGTCAATTAATTAAATTGGGCAGTAACATTTAGGGGACGACCTATCTCCCTTTTTAAAAATAGGGACAATTATTGCTGTTGACCACGAAGCTGGGGGGCTCCGGGTTCGAATGGCCCTGAATGCCTAGATAACGGACCGGGTCTGATGTTCACTGAAGGGGGTAGTCTAGACCGATGGGCACCATAGCTGGAGATAGAGGAAAAATTGACGATTTAGCCCAATTGATTTTGAGTCCGGATAATTACCCGTACCGTACCACCTCGTCTAGGATCGGGGACAAATTAGACCCCGGATCTCTGACATACAGAAGCGTGTTGTCCGCGTAGGCTGACACAATAAGGTTATATTTGGGGAATCTAATCCCCCTATGGCCATGGTATTCTCTTAGGGCGCATGCAAGAGGCTCAGCCACTAGGGTGTATAGCAGTGGGGACAGAGGGCAACCCTGCCGGGTGCCCCTTCGATATTATGATAGGGGCCGTGACTATGTCACCTACTCGTATCCTAGCGACAGGGGAATTGTACAGCACTGCCACCAATTTAAGAAAAACTTCTCCTACCCCCATGCGTCTCAGTACAGCATACATAAAGGACCATTCTACAGAATCTAAGGCCTTTTCTGCATCTAGAAAGACCGCAGCCGCTTTAATCTCAGGCTTTACGTGTTGTATCACTCCGAACTCTGTTCTCAGATTGTATGACAAGTTGCGCTCCGGCACAAATCCCGACTGCTCCGGCTCAACCAGAGTCGGCATCAGCGGGGCGAGCCAATTAGCCAATATTTTAGCAAAGAGCTTAGTATCAACATTCAGGAGCGATAAGGGCCTAAAGGACGAACATTCATTCGGAGGTTTACCTCGTTTTAATAATGCTACAATGAGAGCTTCTCTCATTGAAGGGGGCATCATCCCATCCTCGCCCATCTCTTCAAAGAGAGTAATCAGATGTGGGATAAATAGCTCCTTGAACTATTTATAAAATGCCACAGTAAGGCCGTCTAGCCCGGGAGCACTCCCCACTGGCATTGCATTGAGTGCAGTGAGCACCTCATTGGAGTCTAACGGTTTCATTAGATGCTCCCTATGTTCGTTAGACAACCATGACATCTGAATATGTTCTAAATACTCTACAATTACTGCAGCATCGGACTGCGTCCTAGTGCGATACAACTATGAATAATATTGGCTAAATCTACCTGCTATCTCAATAGGATAGCTCAGCATCTCCCCACCTGCATCTCGCAGCTACGTCACCCTCTCCGTCTACCTCTTATCGCGCAGCAGAGCAGCCAGCACCGTGCCCGGTCACTCTCCTTCCCCGTATGTCCTAGCGACTGCATACTTCCCCAAGTGCTTTACCTCACTATCTGCGACCTCATGGTACTCTTCCAGAGCTTCCTTCAAGTTTTACGACGCAAGGGCATCGCCACCCTCAAGAACCTTCTGCTCTAAGTCAGCCAAGCGCTCCTCTAAAACAGTCAATCGCCTTCTAATTGATCAGAGGACCCCCGAATGCTTAGACATGGCCACCCCCCTAATGAAAACTTTAAACATTTCCCAGATAGTGGAAAACCGCTGGACGGATCCAATATTCATATCAAAAAAGCTTTCTATGGCCTCAGCTAATTCAGACTTAAAAACACTATCCATCAGGGAGTATGGAGGAAATCGCCATGTGAAGGGAGCGGGCGTCTTTCTCGGGCTCTCAATATCTAGCATTATTGGCGAGTGATCAGAAAATGAGCAGGGGAGTATCGTGCAGGCGAGCACCTGTGGGAACAGGAATTTCGAGATGAACCAGTAATCAATTCTTGTGTGTAGGTTATGTGGGCCCGAATAATGAGTGAAACCCCCCACTCCCGGGGAGCGTTCCCTCCAGACATCTAGAAGATCCAGTTGAGTAGCAATATCACATATGGTTCTGGCCCGAAGGGTGTCGGACCGGGCCCCTGGAGCGGTCTAGCGACGGCTCCAAAGCACAGTTTAAATCTACCCCCCCCCACAGTATCGGTAAATCAACCTTTGCATGCATGTGTTTAAGCAACTCATGATAAAACTGTGGATTGTCATAGTTAGGTCCATAAACATTGACTATACGCAAGTCAACTCCCTTCCCAGTACACCTCGAAATCACATACCTGCCGCCTGGGTCAGCCTCAAGCGCAACTAGCACAACCCCTGATTTCCGGTTGACCCAGGAAAGTACCCCCCTGGCGTGTGTGGTGAACCCCGCAGCATGAAAGTGGCCGTGCAAGCGTCTGCGCGTGAGCATATTACTACCTACAGGTAGATGGTTCTCTTGCAATAGTGCGATATCAATCTCGTGTAGCATTAAGTATGTGGCTACCTTACGCAGTTTTCTATAATCGTTTAGGCCCCTAATATTCCAGGTTAGCAGATGAACTCTGCTACCGCTACTCTGTGCCATGGCAATGCACCCCTGTTAAAGCTGCTAAGTCTACATTAGTCCTGCGTCTCCGAACCCCTCGCAGGCGATCACGCGAGTCTTGAATATTAAATATACACTGTGCGCTCACTGCATTGTCAAAAATAACAACATTTCCCCCCACCCTCCCACGCCATGCAAACCCCAACTTGGCATGAACGATACATCCCCTCCCCACCCACAGCCCATTGTACTGTAGCAAAAATGACAAAGTCAGAATAACAGTCACGGCTTATCGCCATGTAGCGGGTAACACACAAGGGCAGATGTTACCGGCAATGCACTTAAAGTTGTACAAGCAAAGTGAGAAGTCGTAGCCATCTGCATATATTGTGTACTTCCAATCGGGATCAGTTAGTTGGGCACCACAAGGTGTGGAATTAGTTTATCACATACAATCATGTAAGTCCCCCAGCAGGGCCAAAATGGATCCATAGCCATTGATGGCGCCGGCAATGTCCCAGCCAGCCAGAGTTCCAACGCCACTGATAACAACGAGGAGCCATTGCTGGCACGCCCCAGCAGTCCACGGCCTCCGGGCAACTCCAGCCATCCATTTGGCACAACTTTCAGTGAAATATATATAACGTACCTGCAGAAGCAAACATTAACAGACCAGCACTCAATCCTATCAGTCTACTCTTCTAGGTCGCCTCCTGTCGCCTCGGGTTGCTCCTCCGCCATTCGTTTTCTAGCTTCCGGCTTAGCACATTCCTTGAGGGCCTTCTGTAGAGACTTAGGGTCCGTATAAATTCTTGATTTCCCGTTCATCATGACCCTAAGTCTGGCCGGATACAGCATAGCGTACTCAAACCCATGTTCCCGCAGCCCTCGCTTCAAAGGTGCAAACTGCTGCCTCGCGTCCTGCACCTTCATGGTAAAATCGGGGAAAAGTGAGAGCAACGATCCCTCAAACGGCAGGTCTCGTAATTCCCTTGCACGTTTTAGTGCAGCGTCCCTGTCTCTATAATTGAGCAGTTTAGTGATCACAGGGCGAGGTGGAGCGCCAGGCGGGGGCCTAGGGCCCAGGGAGCGGTGGGCGTGCTCAACAACAAACATAGCAGAGATTATGTCTCGACCCAGGAGAGTCACCAGAAGCTGTTCGACAAACATCTCCATGTTGCCCATAGCCGTTGTTTCAGGAAGGCCCGTGATGCGAATATTACAGCGCCTTGACCTGGCCTCTAAATCCTCCGCCTTGTCCTGCAAGGCCGCAAGTAACTTCCCCATCTGCTTCTGCGTGTTGTCGGTCTCCATTTGGGCATCTTCCACCTCGGGCACCCTTCTCTCCGCCATGTCTAGGCGCTCAGCGTGCTTGTCGATGAGCTCAGACATACGGTCCATCCGATAAGCTAGAGAGTCTATTTTCCCATCTATGGTGGACAAACTCTTCTGTATGGCAGTTAGTATCTGGCGGATATCGCCCTCAGGCTCCTCAGCAGTGCTATTTTGTTCGGCAACTGCTTTGTCTGCACCTTCTTCCTTATGTCTCGACTTTCGCTGCTCAAACTGCAGCCTAGGCTGGGATTTGTCCACCTTGCCCATGGCCTCCTCTAGCCTGGCATACTCAGCGATGACCACCAGCTCCTTCAGTCCGCAATGAGAAGCCCTTGTATAGTCAGAGGGGTGCAGGGCCGTACGTCACCCTCAACGCAACTTGCCTCAATAAGCAACTGTGATCTACTGCCAGCGTACTGGCGGCACAAAGCAATGGTATGGCAATACTATGCTGCTGCACCCTCTCACCGGCCGGGAAAACACTGCGCACCTCAAAGGCTTGCAAGAAGACAAAAGCACAGTTTATCAGCTCCCCAGCACACAGATCTCTGCTAATGGTTTAGCTCCTCGCACCCCGTCATCAGAGCCACCTCACCCCCAATCGCCAATAATAGGCTGCTCTCATCAGCGGCCTGATTCCATGCCGGGCTCCGTAATGCTATTCGCTGCATCCGCTGGGGACTCAGTCACCCAGTCGCTTCACCGCCGCCGCAGCTCAGGGTGCAGGCTCGCCTGCAGGCTTCTCGCGTCCCGCTCCTCACGGTGGGACAGTAATCGGGTACTAGGCCTCTCTTCTCGGTAGGCCTCAGGTCGTGTCTCCCGCTAGGCTTGCCTGCGCAATCCTCGGCTCATTCCGGGCTGCGCGGCGCCGCTCTCAGCAGTTCCGGCTGGTCTAGACAGTCGCACTCACCTTGCCCCAGCGATAACTTGCTGCGGGCTCCGGGACGTGCTGGCACCGCAGGGGACACCGTGGGATTGCCGCAGTTACAGGCCACGCCGCGCCCTCTCAGCAGGCCTCCAACGATCGCGGCCCAATGCCGCACTCCAACTGCACAGCTCGCAGTAACAAAAACATCGGCAGGAAGCGTATGCTTAGCGCTTCAGATGTCGGCAGTCATCCTGTGATTGAGCAGTGGAAACACCAGGATTCCTTCAGGATAGTGTAGATGGCTTATGGAGCTCGCTCAAGCAGCGGCCATCTTTGAGCCAGGCAAGCTCTGCCCCCATTGTCTGCACACCCTGCAACAAAGTTGCCTCCTCTGCCGGGATAGAGTGACTCAGTGGAGGAGTGACGCACAAATAAGATGACGTCTACCACCTCTGGTGGCAGCTGATAGGAGCTCAGTTTTCCCCGCTCAATCTCCAAGCATGTAGGTGGCGGTCTCAGAGACTGAGGTGCAGAACCATTCCCCCAACTGGGAGAGAAGATCCGGTCTGAATGGCAGGCAGAGTGGAGGACATGTGGGAAGCGCAGGAGGTCTGCATACCACACTCTTCTCGGCCAATCCGAGGTTATGAGAATGAATTGGGCCAGGTCTTGTCAAATCCTCCTCAGAACCCAGGGAATCAAGAGTATGGGGGGAAATGTGTAGTGCAGCTCAAAGTTCCACCCCAACTGAAATGCATTCTGGAAGGCTCCTCTCAACGGAAACAGGAGGGCACAGAACTGCGGGCATTGATCATTTTCCAAGGAAGCAAACAAGTCCACCTGAGGAGTGCCCCGCTTGACAAACATGTCCTGGACTGCTTCCAGCAGAAGAAGCCACTCGTGATCGGCAAGATGACATCGGCTCAGACTGTTGGCTCTGACATTTAGAGACCCCGCTAGGTGACTGGCGATGACCCATATCCCTTGGCAGTGTGCCCAAGATACTACTCTCAATGCTTCCTGGCAAAGGAGGTGAGACCCTACTCCCCTTTGTTTGCTGACATACCACATCACCGTCGCATTGTTCGTCATCATCTGGATGGAGCGACCAACCTACAATGGAGGCGAGGAAGGCCTTATGCACCAGCTGAATCACCCACAATTCTAGCAGGTTGATGTGAAGCACCTGTTCCTCTGGAGCCCAGAGGCCCCTGATCTCCAGATCCACTAGATGAGCACCCAACCCCAGGGTGGAGTTATTCTTCACTACCATAGCCACAGCTGTTCGACAAGAGGAGTGAAGGCCATCCCATACATAAGTCTTGCCTTGTTCCCCCACCAAGCCACTTGCACTGCAGTGGTGGGGGGATCACAATGGAGTCTGCCAGATCTCCCCTGTACTGGAGCCACTGCCTGCGGAGGCACCGCTACAGGGTTGTCATTTGGCAACATGCGTACTTTACTAGGAGAATCCAGGAAGCCAGCAAACTCAGGAATCGCAGGGCTCTCAGGACTGGACTGGAAGAACTGGACAATTTCCAGGATGTCTCAGACTCTCTGTGAAGGTGGGAAGGCACAAAGAAGGTTGGTGTCCAGTACCGAACCTATGAACTGGATTTGTTACTCCAAATAAAATTGGCTTTGAGGAGTCAGTCATCCAGGTACAGGAAGATGGGGATGCCTGATCATCTGAGATGGGACGCCACCACCTTCATGAAGACTTGAGGTGCCAATGTCAAACCAAAGGGTAGTACTACAAATTGGTAGTGTAAAGAGCCTACCACAAACCTCAAGTACTCTCGATGAGACTACAAGATAGCAATGTGGAAGTACGCATCCTGCAAGTCTAGAGACAACATCCAGTCTCCAACTTCTAACACCAGTAGGACCTGAGCCAAGGATCAGCATCTTGAACTTTTCCTTCTTGAGGAAGATGTTCAGGATCCTGAGATCCAGGATAGGGCAGAGACCAATGTACTTCTTTGGAACCAGGAAGTAACATGCATAACAACCTTGGCCATTTTCTTCTCTGGCACTAACTCCACTGCTCATTTGAGAAGGAGAGCTGCTACCTCCTGTTGCAGAATAACCAGGTGATCAGAAGGAGGGGAGGACAGTGAGGGTGGAATAGTAGGCGTAACCTGTAGGAAGGGGAGGGAGTAACGCTTTTCAACAATTTGTAAGACCTACTGGTTCAAAGAGATGGCCTTCCAGGCCTACAGAAAACAGGACACCCTTCCTTCCACAGGCTCTGTGTGGGGTTGAGGAAGTGAACTTAGCTTGATTTCCATAGGCGCTGGGGAGGAAGAGGAGGGTTGCAGCACAGATCCTCAAATTTTTGCTTTACCACTGCCTCTATATTGGCTCACAAGTTGGTTCTGCTGCTGATGCAGGATCAACGGCGGGTACTGGTGCGGACAAAAGGAGAACCATCTTCCAAAGCATCAAAAATGGCAAAAGCCTTTGTAATCCCTAGCAGGCAGAGGCTGTACGCCTAGGGATCTGGCGGTGTCCTTGCAGGTCTTAAACCTTTCCAGTGCAGAGTCAGCCTTGTATCCAAAAAGTCTAACACAATCGAATGGAAGATACATTAGATTAGCTTGGACATCAGAGGAGAAATTTGATAGTCGAAGCCAAGCATGTCGTCATACTGAGATGGAGGTACCCAACGCCCGGCATACTGAATCCATTGTGTTCGCATACAGCAGATCCAGAAACATCAAGGAGATTTTCTCCACTAAAAACCTAACCAAGCAGGAACATTACAAAGGAACCCAAAGGTGCTTAAACTGTATTCATTGTAACAATGTCATTGGAGGTAATACTATAGCACATCCCACCAAAGGTAACGCCATTCAGTTATAACACTCAGCGAACCGTGACACTAAAAACGTCATATACGCATTAAAATGTCCATGTGGAAAACTATATGTAGGGAAAAGTGAAAGAAAAATCAAAATCCGCATCACAGAACCTAAAGGTCACATTCAAAACAAAATTAAAACTTCAAGCATGGCTATGCATTGGCAGGAAGCATGTCACTATGTGACTCAATTACAGTTTTAGGTTTTAGAAGTCATAACAGCCAAGCCAGATAAGGACACACAGAAGAGGCTGTCTCAAACGCAATTTTATTGGATTGAGAAATTGGACACTATGCATCTGTCCCGGATGAATGACAAAATAGAATATGCATGTTTTTTTATAATTTTTAACACACTGTGTCATTTGCTGAAGATTACTATATTGTATGCATATATGTTTGAAAATTTGATTCATTATACACACTGTTTCACTATAATATTTTAGGTTTGAAATTTACTGTTTTTTTCATAATTTTCAGCGTATGTCCATATAGGCACCTCTATGTTTTTCAGAGTGTTTTGGCTACTTTGTCTCTCGGTGCACACATGCATACATGGCATAATAAAGCACGGTGGTTTTACGAGATCATGGCATCATTAATGGTATTGCAGGTAGGCACCTTTAAAAAAATTCTGCTCGAGGGATACGCGTGTACACGTCCTCTGTCATAGGACACCTGAGGTTGATGTTGCCGAATGGGAGAACACTTCCATATCACATCTATTGCAGCAGTGATGGCGAACACGATCGGCGTTCTTTGACTCGCAGAGTCGCATTGATCAGTACTGGTAGGCGGGGCACATTCTGAGTTCTAATTGTCAGGCACTTGTTCCACACATGTGTTTGCTTGCATGTCTGTATAAGCACACAGTGTTTGTATACGCGTTCTAGGCACTATACAGAATGATTGTTCACTTGGGGGCACCTGTGATTTGTCACAAGCTGTAATTTCATGGAAACATCAAGCACACTTCTCGGATTGTGGGTGATGTTAAATAAGCAAGGTGTTCTTTCGCTTGGTTTATAGACTTCCATCGAGAACTTGGATATCTGGTGTGGCCTACTTCGATTGGTAGCACTTCACTTTATCACTGATTAATTAGAGATACTGTCTTCGCTGTTGACAGACTTTTTTGTTTTCATCTCTTTAGAGACCTCTGAAGAAGGGTTATTAGACCCGAAATGCATTGGGTAGTAGGAACAGAATTAATATTGAATACATGGATTATGTTTGGATGGATAAACATATGAATGAACATTGGAATTCATATAATAGCTTTCAGCAAATACAAAACAAAGCATTGTGAAAAATCAGCAATACAGAGATTTGATGATTAACGGCTGTATTTTTATCATTTTTAAACTGTTCGAGTAGAAACTTTTGGTTCAGAAGTTAAGTGCGACCAGGGCAGGCAAGTGGGGATCCACTACCAGCACGTTGTTCATAGAAGAATCATTTGCGCCATGTACCATAACGCATGGTTGTTGCAAGCGAGCAGGCAATTAGCATTGAGTGATTTTAGGGCTATGTTTTCTGGTGAAAAGATTTTTTTTTCTTGACAAAAAGGACTGTTAAAAAGATACCACCAGATTGTGCCCCTGAACAGAAAGCTTGTATAAACAAGTTTTCAGGGGAGGGATGGGAGGACAAAAAGGCCAGGTGCTGAACGATAGCGGCGGGCCACTAGGCGATTCACTGCCAGCGATGAGGAAGGTTATGCTACTATCACCGGGTCTATCAGGGCATCATTGAAAGAGAGAAGTGGCTCAGCTGAATTTACCGAAGGAAGAAGAACCTCAGTGAGGACATTTGCTTTTTATTGTCAAAGGTAGGCAATTTCAGGTCCAACACCACAGCAGCCCTAAGCATCACTTTGTGAAGGGAGAAAACCTCTGGCGTAGGATAATTCAGGGTAAGCTTGCAGAGGATAATCCTTGAAAATCCAAGGGGTCTTGCATGGGGCTGCCCTCAGAGAAGTGCTCCACTGCTTCTGAATCAGTCCCGGAAATCTCATTGAGGTGACCTCAATACACCTCCTCTTCCAGAATCCTCTGAGTCTCACAGGGAGAGTGAACTTGTGGCTCAACTTCAGGTTGTGGCACCGATGACTGTGTATCCACGGCTAGAGGAGGTGGTGGAGGTAGAGTTGGCTGAGGTGGTATCAGCGCTGTCTACAGCTCTGGTTGCAGCACCATAAAGTATGACATCAGCGTCAAAGAAATGGCCCCAAAGGGCATGAAGAGTGGAAAGCAGTAAGTTGGGCCAAAGAGGGCGCAGGATGGCATCAACGCTCTTGCGAATATGGCATATATGGAGTTGAGAAATGCGGCAGGATCTGCATCGGGCACCAGGAAGTCAGAAAGCACTGGGGCTGACGCCGGAGGAGTCAATGACATCGGAACTGGAGGTCGATCAGGAGCCGGTTCCAAGGGGGAAGCAGAGCTGTGTTGAGGTTCCTCTGTGGGGATAACAATGAGCTCTGGCTCTGAGGACGAGGGTCCTGTTGGAAATGGAGATCGACAAGGAGAGCTACCTCTAGACTGCTTCTTGTCCTTCTCGTATGCTTTCGTTGCTTCTTACCGGACAACGTTGCTGGATAACGGGAAAGATGAGAACATTTACGGTGGCGTCGATCATCCTTTGCCCGGGCCATAAAGTTTGGCCTTGCGCTCTTTAATGGCCTTAGGGTTCATACTCGGGCATAATGAACACACGACTAAGGGGCCGATTCCGATCTCGGCCGGTAGGGCTCCGAATCGGATTCGGCTTTACCGGATCCGATTCGGAGCCCTGTTTCCCGACCGAACCGTACGCGGGTCCGGCCGAGCGAGTACGATGCGAAATCGCCGACCGACTCGTCCGGGCGTCCCGACCGCTCCGACCGACTCGCTCCCGGCTCGAACCGCTCCGACCGACTCGCTCGGACTCGACTCGCACCGCGCAATGGAGACGTTTCCCGGCCGGGTAAGTACGATGCGCGCCGCGGAGCAGTCCGACCGAGCCGCGCACTCCGGCTCGTAAGAGCTGTCGGAGCCGCACTTTGGGGGTCCGTGTCGGACCCCCTGTACGCGTAGCCGCGCGAAGTCGCACACAGGGGGACCCATGGGTCCCCCTACCTGTGCGTGTACGGCGCGAATTGCTTCGCCGCGTACCCGCTGTAGGGGGCGCCCTTGTCCGACTCGCACCCATTGAGTCAATGGGAGCCCGCGTACGCGTTGTACGACCGGCTCCCATTGACTTCAATGGGAGTCCGACCGACTCGAGTCCGATAACATACGGACGCATCGTACTCGTTCGGTCGGACTGCATGGGTCCGATTCGGTCGGAAATCTCTCCGGGTCCGGCTCGGTCGGTGAAATTTCCGGCCCGAATCGGAATCGGCCCCTTAGTGTCATGGTTGGAGCCTAAACACCACAAACAGATGGCATGGGCATCTGTGATAGACATTTGTCCCTCACAATCCCTGCAAGGCTTAAACCCTGACTCCTTTGGGGGAGACACTCTTGAAATATTTGGTACTGCGATTTTAGTGACAAATTTATAAGGAAAAGATTTCCCTCAGAGGAGAACCTCTGGATCCGCATTGAAGGTGCAGAAAATATGGAACTGACGTTGGTAAGCCAGGGAGGGCACTTTATAGTCTCTGTGCCGGCGTCGCTCGGGTACAGCACCCTCTACTGGCGACCTCAAAGCTTTGACGTTTCCAGTTACAGTCTGATGCCTTGGGTTGTTCTACAGGTGAAGAATCTTCAGGTAGAAGTATCAATCAGAAATACATTTATTTTTAAAATGACAACAACACTAGCAAAATGAATTGCATCAAACTACCATTAACAGATTTTATGTACAACAATTCAAAAGGATATAGCAGTCCCTAAAACTTTTGAACCCCTTGCTCAATGACAGTCTACTCAATACACTGTATCTGTAATGTGTTGTAGGTACACAACTAATATTTGCAACTATACTGCTCCCCTCATGTTATCAACTTCAGAAAAATGAATGGAAGTTTAAGTCTTCTAAGGATTTTAAAAAGTGTGCACTACAATATGCATTTGTGGAAGTCAATGTGGTGTTTCACAGACCTTATGAGAGCCATCAGTGATACTATAGCCATACATGCAAAGAGCAACCTTTACATTCCATGTGCAATGCCATATTCAGGTGCTGATTGTTTCTGCAGCAGGATAGCATCTAATGAAAAGCAGATCATAAATCATAACTGATGGTGTAGTCTTTAAGGTGGCATAATGGACTCTTGAACTGTTTGCATTAGATAAATAGAGAGATGTGAGATGCACTGATGATGTATTGCTGTCCTATGATATGACGTATCATAAAAGATGAATATGTTTTGGGACTATCTCTTGGATCTGCACGTAAACGCCTGTAACTGAATAACCTTTCTGTTCATGGCTTACATCAAACTAATACAAGGATATTCTTTAGACAATCTGATGACCTAGGCAAAGAAAGACATTTAAATATAAGATAAAAGGACATCAGTGGACACTCATGCTCATAATCCAAGAGTCAATCATAAACCAGGCCCCAACTTGAATCAAGTTCCATCAAACAAGTCCCTAGTTATACATGCAGGCCAAGGAATCTTAAGATGCCAAATACATACATTTAAATTTATAAAGAAATAGGAGGTTCTGATGGTAGAACCATGTATGTCATTAAGTAGTATATCTGACAGCACACATCAGATGTAGACCGATTCACGACATATATCACAGCTCAAGATGATGTCTCATAATCGGTGTGTACAAAATGAGTGAAACTGACCTACAAATAGTGGTAGCCTAACCCCTTAGCTGGTGAGGATTTTTCTCCCTGAGTGCTGAGTCCTTTTTGATGTTTTGGGCACTTTGCACGTAAGTCTTAAGAACTTTTTATTTTTTTAAACACAAAAGGAACCAAGTCCAAATTGGTGTCCTTCATGTTTTTTCGCACGTTTGGGATTCTAAAGGCACCCCAAGTTAGTGAATTCCCCTAGTGGGAACCGAAAAAACAGAACCAACAAAACAGCCATAATATGACAACATTTTGTTTTGGAAAAATGGGGGGAAAGTGCTGTGCATTAAATGGTATGGTCTTTTTCTAAACTGGTTTGCTGTGCTAAGGTTACCATACTCCCAGTATTCAGAAAAAACAAGAGTTGTAACAAAACTGTTTTACCACAGTTTCGACATCTTTCTAAGTGTTTTTCCTATTTTTTGAAGTCTCAGCTTACTTGCAGTTTGTGGTGAAACAAGCCGTAAAACCCATTGGTGGACCCGGAAAGCTAAACATTTCTGAAAAATAGACAAAAGTCTGAATTAAACGAGCGCCATCTGTGTAGATCACTTATGGTTTATCCAAAGAATCTAATAGCTGAAATGAAAAATACATCTTTCTAGATGCAGAAATATAAAGTGTTTCTTGGTTGTCTAAAAGCACGTGAAACCCAGAGTAAACCACTGAGATGCCACCAATGATGATTTTTCATTCTACACAGATTAGGCATCAATTCATATAGTAAAATCTAATGAGTGAAAAGTGGGTATGAAGAAAACCATTTTTTTAATGTGCATAAGATACTTAGTTTAAGAATAGTGGCATTTTGTTCAACCCCGAATTTTGGATTACCCATACTATCATGTGATGCAGAGAGAATTTTGCTAAATCTGTTCTTTCTTGCACACTGTACTATTCTGTGTTTCCGATAAATAAAGATACCCAACTTATACAGGTGAGGGAGCCTATCGCCTGTGGGAAAAGTTGCAAAAATCAACATAGAGATATGACATTTTAGCCATCAAAATCGACCAATTTTAGCAATGTGGGGACTAGCAGTATTTTGGCCCAAGCTCGGTTGGCATCCATGGAAACTTACTAAACCCAGACATTTCTTAAAACTGGACTCACAGGGGAGTGCAGGATGGTGTGACTGCTTTGGATTCTACTATGTTTTCTTACCCATAATATACTGCCAACCTCAAATTTGCCTAAAAGCATGTATTTTTTCTTACAATTCTACTAGGGAAAGTTACGGAATCTGTGAGGATCTGAAAAATTCCAACCACACAGTGTTCCCACACTTCTCCTGAAAAAAAACAGTACTCCTCTTGTGAACTAGGGCTAGAGTCCACAACACGAAAAGGCCTCCTAACGTTCCACGCAGACATCATATTTTCAGCATCAAAATCAACCATTTGGGTGATGTGGATAGCAGCAGTATTTGGACTGGGCTCGCAGCCACTCAGGGAAACTTACTAAATTCAGGCATTTATCAAAACCAGACATCCAGGAGAGAACAGGGTGTTGTGACTTGCATCGATACCACTATGTTTCCTTACCTCAATTTACTGTGAGGAAAAGATCAGTAAATTGAAGCGAGCCACAAAATTCCTTCCACCTAGCCTTCCTGCACTTCACCTGATAAAAATTACACCCCACTTGCGTGGCTGGTCCTATCACTTGTGACAAGAAGGCTTTAAAATGCAACCCAGGGGAGTCTAAGGTGGCGTGACTAGCATGGATTACACTATGTTTTCTCATTCAGAATGCCTTACTAACGTAAAGTTTTGTTTAGATAGAAGCATACATTTCCCTCACATTTCTGTGAGGGAAAGTTCCAGAATCTGTGGGGATTAACGAAATTCCTGCAACAGGCTAGGCCCCAAAACATAAAGTGGAGGCATTACATTTTTGCGATCATATTTGAACCATTTTGGCGATGTGGGTAGTAGCGGTATTTGAGCCATTTGCCTAACATCACATATTTCCCCCACATTTCTATGACAAAAACATCCGGTATCTAGTGTTCCCACACTTCTCCTAATACAAATGGTACCCCACTTGTGAGGCTGGGACTAGCACCCACAACAGATCAATCCCCATACACAGTGTGGAGACTTCAAATTTTTGCCATCAAATTCGACCCATTTTGGATATGTAGGTTGCAGACGTATTTGGTCCTGGGCTCGGCCATCATCCGGGGAAAATGCTTTAAACCCAGACATTTTTTAAAACTAGACACCCACCTACACAAGTGCAGTACAATGTTTATCAGAAGTGCGGGCACGCTGGCTGGTAGGAATTATGTGGTTCCCAGTAGAGTCTGGAACTTTTCCTCACAAAATTGTGCGGAAAATGTGTGGTTTTAGACAAAGTTTGAGGTTTGCAGGACTTTCTGGGTAAGAAAACATAGCGGGATCTATTCAAGTGACACAACCCTGGCCTCGCCTGGGTCTCTAGGTTTCAGAAATGTCAAGTGTTCTTAGAGTTCCTGTAGTGTTCAATGTGTTTCCAGTTCTGGATATGTAGTTATATCAGGCTCTGACCTCAGCGTATTCTATGTTCTGGAATGTGGAGGTCATTCAAGTCGATTAGCTGCAGTTAGGCCCAAACTGTGGCAATTGAGGAATAAAGGTACCTACCATCCCGACTTACCAATGTATGTGGCAATTCTTTCGCTGGTAACGGTGGATGGAATTTGATGTCATCCATATAAACACAGAACTGAGAGCTGTGTCTGACTGTGTCTGACCTAGTTGTGGAGCTGTCACTGGTATACTGTGGGAAGACATCTACTGGAATTCTGATGTGAAGCAGTTGAGTTTGTCTGTGTTTTTCCCGAGGTCTGTCATCTGCTTAAGCCTGTATGGTGTGTAGCAATGGCTGGGCCTCTGTGTGGATGAAGAGCCAGACTCCTGGGGTCCCTTAATTAATGAACTGCCTGGCTTCGCCACAGTGTTCAAGTGTTCCTTGAGCAGATGATTGTGGTGACATTATTGCTGTGTTGGTGGAGCACTTCCTTACTAACATCACCAGAATGCTGTGCATCCAATTCAGAGGTAAAAAGTGTAATTGGTGGAGCAAGTCCCACTCTCTCAAGATAAGGATATCGCATTAGACTGGTCTATCTCCTGCAAAGTCAACTGAAGTTGCGCTTGCATGTCAGTGTTGGTACCATCTTGGTTTTCTGTTTTTTGTGTGGAGCTGTTCAATGTGCTCTGCTGCTTAAGGGGTGTTTTCAGTCCAGAACAGCTTTCCGTTTACGATGTAAGAGTCCCATTGCACCGGACACTTTGAAATCTCATCCGCTCTTGGTGCTGGTGTGGGCATTACAAGCTGAGGATTAAAGATGTATTTGTTCACACACTGCAAATTCTCCCTTCCTGTTGGCTCTCTAGACAACGTGGTGTGTGGTTAAATGGGCATAGGCACAGGGATATTACCACAAAGGAATAGGATCATCACTGTCTACATAGTGGTTTATCCTGAGCGTGGATAACTCTGACAGCACCTCACAAGAAATTTTGGTGAGAGAATAAGGGGACGTGGGAAGACCCTTTTGACTGGTACTGTGACTAAGCTTGCTGGCTGTGTGTGCAAGCTTGTATCTTGTTCAGAATATCAAGTCACCAAAGGGTTGGGTCTCGCTCAGTGTTGAAACAAAAGTAAGGTTTTTTTTTGGGTAGCATTTTATAGGAACTGTATAGCTACCATGAAGAATGTCGCTCTGCCCCAGTTTTTCTTTTTGCCCTCAGGATAGCCTTCCATCAAATGGCTCAAAGGGAAGAAGGTTTTCCTGAGCAATGCCAGAGTGTGTGGCCCTGGTCGGAGTGCTGAGAGAAAGCTAGCTTTAGTCTTGCATTTACTGGGTGCTGTCGGGCAGGAAGTACTGGAGATCCTGCCGGATTTGCCCCAGGTTGATGAACAAGGCTTCAATATGTTCGAGGTGGCCTTTAAGAAACTTGGCCTGCACTGTTTGCCTAGGGTTAGTGCCATCCCGGAGAAATATTACTTCGGCAAAAAGGTTCAGCTGGATGATGAACCCATGGAAAAATTGCTAGTTCAGAGCTTTGATGGAAGAATGGATAAGGGATCAGTTCTTGTTGAATTATAAACGTCACACGTTCTGGGAGGAACTGTGGCTGAAAGATTAGCCACCTCTGGAAGATGCTCTCATGACTCCTAAGTGAGAAGAGAATATGCTTTCATGTATGTAAGAGCTTAAGAGGGTGCAGTGAGTGCAGTGGGTGTCAAGTCTAGTGCACCTTTCAAATAACATTCCTACAGGTGTGGTCAAGCCAGACACATGTCCAATTGGAATGACTGCCCAACAGTAGTGGCAACATGTAACAGGTGTAGGTGTAAGGGGCGCTTCCAGAAAAGTTGCAGGAGTGCAGAGAGAACTGCTAAAAGTGTGGCTGTAAAGGACATATGTAACAAAGTGTTGCTGAAAGTGAGGGAGGATATACTGAACAATCCCTTTGATGTTCCCAGAGGTGTTCATAGAGCATCTGGGTTTTGTGAACAGGTATACTGATCGTATAAAGCTCAGATCAGGGGCACGTTAGTGGTGGCACGAATTGAAGAATGCCTTGAATATGCAGGATGCAATATGTGAGAAATTGGGGAAATTGGAGGCTACTGGGGTGATTACCTTTTGGAAGTCACACTGTGGTTGGCCTCAGTGGTCATGGCCAAGAAGGCTAGTGGGGTAAAACATCTAGGCATTGACCTGCAAGCCCTCAACAGGAAAGTCATTATGGACAAACACCCTTTATCATACATCAAGAAGATGAAAAGTCTAGTGGGACAAGGTGCATCACCACCTTGGATCTTGTGCCTGCTTACCATCAAATTCATCATGCCCATAGGTGCCTATCAATTTCCTAGGATGCTGTTTGGTCTAGTCTTGGCCACTTCAGTATTACAGGGTAGGTGGGTTAAATGGATGGGGTTTGGTGTTACCAGGATGACGTTCTAGTCTTCAGTTCTACCTAGGAAGAGCTCAAGAAGGTGGAAAGAGTACTGGAGAATTCAGGACTGCTAGTTTAGCCTTGAACAATGGGAAATGTTTGTTTTGAAGGAGGAGTTCTCATACTTACATCACAGTGCAAAGAGAGACTAAGAAAGCTTTAGTGAATTCTTTATGTGATTTGAATGCCCACAGTAGCAAAGAGGACATAGAGCCTGATTACGACTTTTGGCAGTGCGGGAGCAGGCGGCACGTCACTGCCGTGCCCCCACACAGCCAAGAGTCTCTGCCATCCGCCCGCCAGATTACAAGTAATTTTGTGGTCTGGCGGGCAAGCGGCGGGGCGGTCCCGCAGCAGTGCTGTTTAAAGGCTCATTGTGAGTCTTAAACAGCAATGCCATGGGACCGCCAGTGCACGTTCCTGCATGGGAAGGAATGCACCATGTCATGCATTCCTTACCGTGCAGGAACAGGGGGTGCAAAACTACAGGAGGGCACCACATGTGCCCCCCTTGCATGCACCCCCGTGCACAGGGGCAAGAGGGGGCCTTGTAGGGCCCCCTTTGTTGCCTCACCCCCACCCTTTTAGTGGCAGTGCAACCGCCATGAAAAGGGTAGTGGAGATGCAACTCAAAATATGCTCGGCTGTGCCGCTGCGGCACAGCCAGAATATTTTGTCCTTGAACCGCTGCCAGACCGCCGCAAGTCCCTTGATCCATGGCGGTAGGAGCGGTTCGATGGTGGTCTGACTGCCACACTTATAATACTGCAGGCGGTCCCACAGTGTGGCGGTGGTCGGACCACCAACACGACTATGGGTAATAAGACCAATAGTTTCTTTTCTTGGGATGGTGGAACTTTATAGCTGGTTTCTACCCAATCTGGTGGACAGGATCAAGGAAATGAGGCATTTGTGCAGGAAAGGAGTAGAGTTCAAGCGGAACCAAGAATGCATGGAAGAATTTGAGAGTGAAGGTTGAACTGAATGGGGGTTGTCGGAATAAAAATGTTTTAGCTGAGTTATCCATGCATTGTATGTCTTAAGTTAGCATTCGCAGCACCATTTTATTTTCAGCCGCCATTTGAGCCATGATCAAAATTAACTTCTGTCTCTCTCACTCTCTCTGCCCAGCTGAAAGCCGCTGCGATAGTTTTCAATTCTCCAAGGTTGAGCTTCGCTGTACTAATGAATACATTGTCCTTGTCTGTACATACCTTTCCTACTAGATAGGCCTGCTTCCACCCTTAGAGCGGCGGGTGCAGGCGGAGTGACCTTGGTGCTGAGATAGCATGTGCCCGGTCTCAGGATCGACACCCATCCTCCTGTATCTCCTTTGTGCACCAGCTACCAACTGGAAATTTCCAGTCAGGGCGTGTCTTTATTAGTTCTGAATTGTATATTATGTGTTGCCATGCTTGCTGAAGGCAGTCCAAGGAGGCTGGTCAGACTGGACTCCACTCGAGTGTATCCTGAATAAAGCTTACTTGGTTTGTATTCTCTACTGTCTGACCGACTCTTCATTTGTATGGAAGGCTGAGAGGTGGTCGCGAGTGACCCGGGTGACCCTAATCGGGTCACTTCCTTCAGTTGGCACCCGAACAGGGACCTCATCGGGTGACCCATCCTCGCCCGCGGACGGGTGAGGAGGTCGGGCCATCGTCGGGTCGGACGGGCGGACCAGGGATCCCTACATGAGAGTGTCCTGAACTCGCAGCTGCCCCGTCTGTCTGACCGGGCGGTGCCTCGCCCAGCGATCATCCCGACTGGGGTCCTGAACGGCGAAACCTTTGGATCTGACCGTTTGGTCCGAAGAGTCGGCAGTGGAGAATAAATTCGCTTGACCTGTGTGCACCAGGTGAGTTTGCTTTGGTTCTTTGTGGATATGATACCATTTTGATTTGTCTTTGGTACGGTCTGAGGAGCGATTTTGAATTGTCTTTGGCACAGTCTGAGGACCGCTTTGGATACGTAGTGTTTCTGAACACCTCGTTAGGCAACATAACAAATTTGGCCTACTTTTGAAAATGCCTTGCCTAAGTCGTTTCTTGGTTTCTTGTTGTGGTTGTTGTTCTGCTGATGCTCGACTGGAAGAAAGTCAGCCAGCGCCTCCGGAAGGCACTCTGAATTTTGACATGTATGTAAAGCATGGCATTGGCCCTATTATGTTTAGTACGTTATGGCACAAATATACGAGGGACAATGCCGAGTTGCAGTGGCCGTTGATGGGCACTTTTGATGAACAAAAAATTAGTTTTTTACAGGAGAAATTGTTCGCGAAAAGGAGTAGGCAGTCGATGTTTGACTCCCTCAGAACATGGCAAAAAGAGGCTAAACAGAGGCGAATGAAAGCAGAGAAAGAGGCCCGGAAGGTGAGGACGCAACATTAACTCAGAAAGCTGTAGCACATGATAGAGAGATGCAGGAGGTAGGAATTGAACGTGCAGATAGGAGGTTTTGACTGAATACTGATAAATCATATGTAGGTAGCCCGAGAAGAAAATGATACCTTTGTAGAGGAACTGCTAGATGCTCGACCCCCACCCTCGTATGCCCCGCAGAGGGTATATCCCGCTCTTCCCCCACAGGCCCAGCTGCCTGATTCTTCTGACTCTGCTGTCTCTGCTTCTGCTACTGTTGCTCAGTCTGCCTTGGCCACGGCACCTCCTGTCCTTTCTTTGTCTTCGCCGTCTGTGGCATCTTCGACTGTTAGCATTCCTGCAACACCTATTGCTTCAGTATCCCTTTCGCCAGCTCTTACACCCATGACCTAGCCAGCAGCGATGTTAATGCCCACTACCTCTGTTGTCACTTCCACTGTTTTCCTCCATTCCCCGACATTGCAGAGTATTGGGACACCAGTGCGCGGCCCCGAAGATAGAGACTGGACGAAATTCAAGGACCGATTAGGGCGAACGCTGATACGATCTGACGTGGGGGAGGCTGAAAAACAGCTAGTAGCTAATCAGGCTGCGCAGTGGGCCCGGAATCCCATTTATGGCGTGGAGGATGTGTGGGATGTGATGAAAGATTATGAGACTTTTGTGCAGCAGCATGCCCTTAAACACGTTGGCTACTCTGATTGGGCTTTGGGAACAGTGTTTCAATGAGGCAGCACCCCAGGTTATCTTTGATATTAAGGACCATGTCTACATAGCTGATATGGCGCCTGGTCAGGTTTTTGTAATGTTGCGACATTGGTTGCTTATCGGAGTAGGCTGCTTGAGAAGAGCCCAAAGATGGTGTCTCAGTTTCCGATGAGGGAGGTCCACCCCATATATCACCCTGAAATACCAGAGCAACGGGATCAGCATGATGTCGTTATTAGACCAGGGGTAGCGGCCCGTTTCCAAGAGCAGTGGGTTTATACCCCGTGGAAAAGGAGCGAAGTCTTGTCCCTTAAGACTCAGTTACCTGTCCCTAGGAAAAATCCTACTGCATATTATAAAGAATTGACTGAGGCCACTTCATCGACAGTGATGACGCTTGCGGATATCGAAATGTTCTTTGGTTTGTTGGTGCCCGTTGATATTTGGAGGCAGGTACATACACAGGATCATGTTGCCGAATTGGGTGGTACCTGGGATCAAATTAAGGTATGGGACCAGGAAAGGAAGCCTGGTGAGAAGCCTATGGCAGAGATACTTGCTCTGCCTGGCCATATTATCACTTATATGCATTCCCTTATCCCAACCCGAAAGATTGATTGGGACAAGCTATCGGCCTGCCGTCAGAAGAAAGATGAGAGTGTGTCTGATTTTTTCACTTGGTTTGAAAGTGTGTTTTTGGATTATAGTGGACAGGACTTGTCGATTGAAGGTGTTATGCGTTTGTTTGTTAGTAGATTTGTTCCGAATTTACTTCCCGAGATCGCGACTCGCTTACAGGTTTCCGAGAGCACCTGGTCCACCTCTCCTCCTTCTATTATCTTGAACATGGCGCAATACTACGAGCACAGGGAGAATAGGATAAGGAAAAGATGGAGAAAAAGCATAAGGATTTGAAGATGAAGGTGTTGTTGCAGCAGGCTTCTCGAGGGAATGGTAGAGGACGTGGTGGCCCGGCAGCTTCCTCGCACTAGCAGGAATACTACACCGGCAGGGCCGAATCAGTGTGCATATTGTAAGGACAAGGGACACTGGCGCACTGAGTGTCCGGTGATTTTACAGAAGGTGGCGGGCCCTAGAGGACGGGGTTCTCGTGGACGGGGCCGTGGAGATGGTGGCCAGGACAGGGCTCAGTTGGTTGAGACATCGCAGGGTTGTACTGAGCAGAACTATTTTGACGACCCTCGGGGCAAACAGTACTACCACGGTGACTATGATACAGATGAGGTGACAGGGATGTCTTACAGCTAGGACAGCCGGGGACAGGGTGAGGTACCAGTTTTGATACCTGTAGACCAAAGAGGTCCGTACGTTAGTGCGGACATGCATGGTTCGACTAAGGAGTTTTTGGTGGATACAGGTGCGACGAACAGTTCTATTTCTCGTTCCTTGGTCCCTGGGGCGGCTCTGTCTGGCCATAATAATGTTTTTGTAGGATTTTCTGGTGTACCGGTTGTGAGCCCCATTTCCAAAGCTCTTGCGTTGACTATTGGTCCCTTTACTGTGGATTCGCAATTTCTGTTGACGTCTAATTGTGGAGAGAATTTGATGGGTCTGGATCTATTGAAGAAATTGCATGCCACAATATATTGCTCCCCGGAGGGTGTCTACATGACAATGGGTCCGAATGTTGTGTGTGCTACGCAGTGCCTGTCTAGAGATGCGCCTCTCCCTGCTGAATTTAGAGATGTACCACCCACACTGTGGGCAACGGGTGACACAGATGTGGGTTTGTTGCATATATCACCTGTTTAGATTCATGTCAAGGAAGGTGCTATTTTACCTCGCATTCCTCAATATAAGATATCACAGGCAGGTGAGCGTTCTCTGATAAAAATTGTGCAAGACTTGATTGAGAAAGGAGTGGTTGAGGAGACAACTGCTAATGTTTGTAACAGTCCCATTCTTCCGATCCTCAAATGAACGCCTTCGGGTCCCTCTGAATATCATGAAGATGTTTATCGCTTTGTGATCGATTTGCGTGAAGTTAACAAAATAGTGATTCCCCTGTTTCCAGTGGTCCCTGACATTATGACTCTATTGACGAGGATTCCTTCTTCTGCTAAATTATTTTCTGTCATTGACTTGAAAAATGCCTTTTTCAGCATCCCAATTCATCCTGACAGCAGGTATCTGTTCGGGTTCACCCTAGCTGGTAGGAGCTTTAGATTCTGTTGCGCTCCTCAAGGCTATACAGAGAGTCCGAGTATCTATAGTCAGGCGTTGAAAAGTCAGTTGGATTCTTTGTCATTTCCCACAGGTAATGTATTACTCCAATATGTTGACGACCTGCTCATCGCCTCAGATACAGAACAGGGTTGTAGAGATACTACGGTTAAACTGTTGCTTCATTTAGCTGACCATGGTCATAAGGTATCCATTTCCAAATTCCAGTATTGTCGACAGGAGGTCACCTATTTAGGTCACCTAACGTTGAAGGAGGGTGGGAGATTGACACCTGAACGCATCAGTACCATTGTGAAAATGCCTGTTCCGCAAACTCAGAAAGATGTGTGCGCTTTCATAGGTATCACTTCCTATTGTAGGCAGTGGATACCTGGATGCTCACTGCTTCTTAAGCCCCTGCTGAGACTAACACTAAAAGAAGTGCATGAGCCCCTGCCTTGGACGCCAGAGTGTCAGCAGTCTTTTAAGCAATTGAAAACTGCGCTTTGCTCGGCTCCAGTGCTTGATATCCCCAACTATGCAAAGTGCTTTGTGTTGTATGTCCATGAGTTGGGTGGTTGTGCGCTTTCTGTTTTAACACAAAAATGTGGGGATAAGCAACGACTGTGTGCTTATTTCTCTGCTGTGCTTGAGCCTGTCGCCCGAGCCCTCCCGAGCTGTCTAAGAGCGGTCGCGGCCATGGCCGTCTCAATAAGACAATCAGCTGGACTCGTACTTGATACTGACCTCACAGTTATGGTACCCCATGCTGTGGATACACTTTTGAATAAGACGAAGACGTAGCACCTCACCAGTGCACGCATGACCGGCTATGAGCTAACGCTCTTCCAAAAGCATATCACGATCAAACGCTGTGCCACTCTGAATCCAGCCACGTTACTACCCCTCCCTTCTGAAAATGAGGAAATTGACATACATGATTGCATTTTTCGGATGGAGGAAGAGACGAAGGGACGGGTAGACTTGACTGATGTTCCCTTATCTGAATCCCAAGGGGAACTATATGTCGATGGCTCGTATTTCAAATTACCAGATGGCACCACCACTGCAGCATATGCAATTACTACGCCGCACACGGTAGTTGAGACCTCACAAGTCCCCTATCAGTCCACCCAGGCAGCTGAGCTAATCGCCCTTATTCGAGCCTGTGAGTTGAGCGAGGGACTGGTTGTTAATATTTACACTGACAGCCAGTACGCCTTCGGGGTCGGCCATAATTTTGTGCAGCTCTGGGCAGAGAGAGGGTTCCTTACTTCCCATGGGACACACATTCAGCATGGTCCTCTCATATATAGGCTTCTGTCCACTTTGATGCTCCTTAAGAAATTGGCAAATGTGAAGTGCAGCGCTCATAAAAAGGTTACTGACTGACTGAATTATTTATTAAGCGCACTATTGCCGAGGCGTCTTGGCGCTAAGCGAGGATGAGGGTGTGGCTGCTGCGGATCTAGGATTTAGTGAAAAGCCAAGTTTTTAATGCCTTCCTAAACAGGATCCTGTTGGCTTGTAGTCGCAGCTGTGTGGGGAGGGAGTTCCATAGCTTTGCCGCTTGGAATGAGAATCCCTTTCCTCCCCATCGGACTCTTCTTGTCTTAGGGAGGCATACCAGCCCCAAGCTGCCAGACCTTAATGTACGTGTGGGCACATACCGAGGAAAGAGGGGCCTAATATCCGCCGCACCTCCTCCGTACACAGCTTTATGTACTAGGCATAAGGCCTTAAAATCCACACGCCGTCGGACAGTAAGCCAATGTAACTGCCTTATGCCACTAGATGTCGGATGGTGTTTAGGTAGGTCCAGCAGTATTCTTGCGGCAGCGTTCTGCAGTGACTGAAGTTTGGAAAACTGTCTTGCCCCAGCTCCCAAATACAGCGCTGTGCAGTAATCAATTCTCGACAGAACCAAGGCTCCTACGACCGTTTTCCTTAAAGAAAAAGGAATAAACTGAAGTATTTTCCGTAGGACCTTGATCATGAAAAAACAGGCCGAAGTAACTTGATTAATTTGAGGGGCATGTGTTAAGTCCTTATCAATCAAGAAGCCTAGATTCCTTGCCTTAGGCACAGGGACAGGACAGGTGCCGGCTTCTGGAGGCCACCATAGATGATTCCAGATTGAGGGTTTTTGGCCAAACTCTACTACCTCGGTTTTTCCCGTGTTGAGCTTTAGAAAATTTGAGTTCATCCAAGCCATCAATCTTGTGAGACAGTTACGGAATCGTTCTGCTGTTATTTCCACGCTATGCGTGAGTGACACCACTAGCTGGGTGTCGTCTGCGTACGACACTAACATTAGACCTTGATCTTTTATCAGTTTAGCTAGTGGTGTGACGTACAGATTGAACAGTGTGGGGGATAAGGCTGATCCTTGAGGGACCCCACATGGGAGGTGGAACTCTCCTGACTGGATGCCGTTCCAGTAAATTTGTTGAACCCTGGAATCCAGGAAGGACATGAGTAGGGTTAGAGCTGTGTCCTTGACACCCACTGCTTTCAGCCGCTGCAGTAAGACCCTATGGTTTACGGTGTCAAAAGCAGCCGTTAGATTGAGTAAAATTAGAACAGCTCTTCCTCCTTCATCCATGACCTTGCAGATCTCCTCTGTAGCCATTATCAATGCTGACTCTGTTGAGTGCCGTGATCTGAAACCAGCATGGTGTGGAGTCCAGAATATTATTGAAATCCAAATACTCCATCCGCTCCAGATTCATGGCTTTCTCTAAAATTTTAGAGGGCAATGGGAGACAGGATATAGGACGATAGTGCTTGGTGTCCTGAGGATCTAGTGAATCTTTCTTCAGGATGGGTCTAATACTGGCCTTTTTCGATATCTGTGGAAAGACCCCGGATGTGGTAATTTCATTAAAAAGAGGGGTCAAGGATACACTGATCTCTTCCGGGACCAAGTGTAGTATGTAGGGGGGACATGGATCTAAAGGGGAGCCGGACTTAGTTTGTGCAAGCAGATTGACAACCTCTTTCTCCGTCAGCAGTGAGAACCGGGACAAGCTGTATTGAGTTAAAGGATCCTCACTCGGCTCTCTATTGTCCTTCCCTGTATTTGCTAGCGTGTTCTCAAGTTCATTGTAGACTGTCTGGACTTTTTTCTGGAAGAATAGAGCCATGTTATCTACGAAGTTTTGATCAGGTGCGAACGCCGTGTCGCGTGGGCACTTGGCTAAGATTGATACGGTTTTGAAAAGTTCCTTGGAGGAATTAGTGGCCTCTTGAATTTTATTGGTTTAATACACCGTCTTGGCCTGTTTTATTGCAGTTTTATATTCCTCCAGGGTTCTATTATATTCATTCCTGTGCTCTATGCTATAGTCAGATCTCCAGACACGTTCCTGGCGTCTACATTTAATTTTAATTAGCCTGAGTTCTGCTGAGTACCAAGGGGACGTGGCTAGCCTTCTCTTTGGTTGCTTTGTTTCTTCTGGGGCCAGCTCATTTACCGCCTGACTGATCCATTTCACAAAATTAGTGGCCCCTACATTGCAATCGGCTAAGGTGGGGGGTTTGTTTGCCAGGGCTGTGATCAGCTCGTCGCGTTGTATGCGTTTCCAAGGGCGGGATTTGACTAACAATGGGCCTTCCCTGCGGCCGCTGGTAGGTAAGGTTGTATTAACTTTAAAGTGGATTGCGGCATGATCTGACCAAGGTACAGGTCACACATGTTCCACTTCTATGTGTGCATTGCTGGTAAAAATACCGTCCAGCGTATGCCCTGCTTGGTGGGTGGGTTCGGATACAATCTGGCTCATCCCACTGCCAGCCATGTTATCAATTAGACTGGTAGAGTCTGGGTTGTTATTTTCTTCTAGATGGAAACTGACAAGGTGGGTAAGGGGAACGCTTTTGCAGATCAGACAGCTAAGGATACGGCCCGCACTAAGATGAAAAGAATGTTTGTAGCAGGACCAGCCAGATGGGTACCCGAGTTCTCCATGTTTGAGGATACACTCGAGAATATTAAAGAAATCCAGATTGAGGCCACGATGGAGGAATTAGCAGTGTGGCAAGAGAGTACAGCAAACTTGAATGATGAGGGATGTTAGATTGATAAGTCAGGGAAGCAGAGATGGATGTTGCCAGATGCATATGTTCTTCCTGTAGTGACAATGGCCCATGGCCCAGCTCACATCAGTGCTAAGGGTATTTTCAAGTTGTTAGACCCTGTATGGCAGAATGACAATATCTTCAAGACAGCTGCCCACTTAGTAAAATACTGCATGGTGTGCATGATGCACAATCCTGGTAAGGGTACCCCTACACCACCCGATAATGTTGCTCCTCCCAATTTCCCTTTTGAGATCCTTCAAATGGACTTTATAGAAATGGACAGGGTCAATAATTTGAAGTATGTGTTGGTGGTTGTTTGTACGTACAGTAAATGGGTAGAGGGCGGCTTACCCCACTAAGGAGAATATAGCTATTACGACTGCAAAGATACTCCTGAAGGAGTTCTTCCCTCGCTTCGGCTTGCCCCATTTGATCAGGAGTGATAACGGAAGTCATTTCAATGCCAAGGTTATCCAACTAGTTTGTGAGGGACTACACATCAGACAGAAGTTCCATGCTGTGAATCACCCCCAGTCAGCAGGTTTGGTTGAGAAGTACAACGGTACTCTCAAACTGAAATTGGCAAAGATTCAGGAGACCACAGGGTTGCAGTGGCCAGATGCTTTACCATTAGCCCTTTTGTCCACGAGAACAACAGCACATTCTAGGACAGGATTGTCACCTTACGAGGTCGTGTTCGGGTGCCCGGCGAATGTTTGGGGCGTCCTGCGACCTCGTAAATTCTCTGAGATTGAGTATCCTTTACTGACTGATTACCTGTATCAGTTAACTGAAAATCTGCGTTCTATTCACCAACAGATCAGGGACACACTTCCCGCAGTACCTAAGGGGCCTGGACACGATATTCGGCCTGGGGACTGGGTCCTCATCAAGAACTGAACTTCCAGCGGAAAAGGAGCCTGGAGCCTCGGTGGAGGGGGCCGGACCAGGTCCTCCTTTCCACACGCACAGCTGTGAAGGTCTCTGGCCGAAAGAACTGGATTCATTCCTCCCAATGCCTTATGGTGCCCCTGCCTTTACCCTATGACCAGTGGGTGAGGCATGGCATCGGGGACTCGGAGTGTGAGAGAGTTCCACTATTCGTCCCTTTTTCCGATGCCAAGCTCATGTGGACCCAAACAGATGCCGAAAAGAATGAAGTACTAAATGCGTCAACATCCCCGGTGATGAAAGCGATTGAGGAGCCCCTTCCCACTAGCTCCTTTGTGCCTGAGCCCCTTTTCACCGACCCTTCTGTGCCTGGAGTCACTAGGTACAATTTGCGCCCCCGACGGAGGAACAGTGCACCAAAGGAAAAGACAGATTAGCTAGGTATGGACTGCGCAAGTCAGGGTGTACTTTGCCTATAGTACCAACAGTGTTAATTTAGGGTGAGGCGAGATTGGTGCATTGTTCGGACATTGGACAGGATAGATCGAATGTGCTCCCTCAGAGGGGGGTACAGTATCCTGGACGACGTGGGATTCATCGCGAGCTAGGACTGAGCAGCTCCACCGCTGGTGCTCTAGAGCGCCAACATTGATGAACAATAGAAGTCTACCAGTGAGGCTCAGGCGGACACTGGGAACACTTGCCCCTTGCCATTAGTTTTATTGCATTCCCTTTTCCTTGCTTTACAATGTATCCGTTTGGTCGGCCTGTTACTGAAGAAGAACAGCTATTTGCACCTCCGCGTCCAGTGCGGGGTTGGTCCACAAAAAGTAAAATAGTTTTTGTGTTAATAGTCGCGATTACACTAATAATTGTATTGGGAATATCCTGGTTCCTGGATGAGAAGTATCCTGTACATTCTTTGGTTGCTGCAACACCGATCCCTCCTGAACACATTTTTGTTACTTTGGCCCCTCACAAAGGAGAGCATCGAAAGTCTTATAAGGATAATGTATTCATACAAATGCTACATCAGGCTCATAAGGTGTCAAAGACGACTAAATGTAGGGTTTGTGGATTACTTCCCTCAGTAACTCATAAAAGTGATAACTTGTTGTCCATGCCACTGTCATACATCAGTAGTTGCGAGGGTTGGTTTGCATTGCTCAGTATGGTGCGTCCCCACCCCCAATTCGATACTCTGGATATGACACATGCTGATTCTCGCACTGCGGTGCAGAACGTGCATTCCCAGCATAGGGTTCCCGCCAGTGGTCTGACAGGCCAAGAGGCATTTGGTAAGTTGTTTTTAAGGACCTGCATGAATGCATACAAAAGTGTAAAGAACGGGACCTGGTCTCAAATGGAAATAGCTGACTTCCAGGGGTTCAACACTTCCGAGTACTTCCAGTCTTTCCAGGCTCGTAATGTCACTGAGGACAAGCCAATACCAGTGTCAGTGGTAAATACAACAGCTAGTTTCTGTGTCCTGGGGGCCGGGAGGATAAATGTAGGGGAGAGCAGATGCAATTCCACATATAGGTTAAGAACGACTGATAGTCCGCCCTTAATACAACCCCCTAATGTCTTTTTTGTCGGTGGATCCCAAGGTTATGTCTGGCTCCCGGAGGGATGGTCGGGCAGGTGTTATCTCTCTTTTCTCCTTCCCCCTGTGTATATAGCTGCATCGAATTACCACAAAGACCATCGGCTGCAGCGTAGGAGTATACACTTGTCCTGAGTCAGAAGGGTTATTGACACGAAAGATATAGATCGGACAGATACCACCTTGCAACAGTTTGAAGATGCCATGAAGGGTATCATACCTTTCTGGGGCCCCATGGCTAATAGCCTCCAGCTTTGTCGGCTCACAAGAGTTGTGGAAGGGGTTATTAATACAACTGCAGGGATCCTGACCAATATTACTGCTGAGCTTCAGGCTACGAGGCTCGTCACCTTACAAAACAGGATGGTGGGGGGGCGTGGGCAACCAGCATGGCCGATCGGACGTGATTCCGATCGGCTCCGTCGCAGGGCCCCGGGTTTCAACTCAAAACAGAGTACTGACGGCAGATTTGATCCCGGCCCATGAAGCGCAAGTGAAGGCAGAGGCACCAGTCTTGAGCCCCCGAGTGCTGCGGATCAACAAAAACCGGGAGCGGGAAGAGACGCTCCCGGAACATCGCAGAACATAGCAAAATGGTGGAGGAGAGCGGGCCGCGGCAGCGAGTGAGGTGATACGGCCGAAGTACCGGCTGGAAACCAGAAGAAGTGAACCGACCCCCCCCCCCCCGGGGGACACCCCATCGTCACTCTACCGGCACTCGCAGGCATATTTGCCGGTAGACATCCCCTGGTGCAGCGGACTCCCCCAGCGCCACGTAGAGATCCTTAGCCAGCAGAGCTGAAAGCTGGAAGGTCAGTGAGGGGGGGCTTTTGGTTCTCCGGGGAGAGTTGGATGTTGCTGGTCCCCCCCCGGTGAGCGGCGGAGCCTCCCCCACTTTGTTAGCGGTGACCGGCTGAGTGAGCCCGAGGCGCCTGGCCCCCCCTCAAATGTTGCCTGACCTTAATATGGCGCCGCCTGACCACGAAGCTCTCTCGACCAGGCGCAGGGGTGACCAATAAGCGAAAGACTCAGCCCTCATCCGATGTAGTTACCGGAAGCAACTAGGGGGGCTGACTCCTGATCGTCCCTCTACCGGAGAAGAGCCCAAGAGGAGAAAGACGGGCCGGGTGGTCTGAAGCGCCAGAGGGGCATATTTGAAGTTCCCCAGAGAGGGGCTGAGAAGCGTGCTTGGCGGCCGACTGATCCTTCGCTGACCTCTCCACGTGTGAAATCCTCTTTGACGGTGATCTGGGCGGTGGAGGGGCGGCCCTGCACTGACCAGTCCCCCTGTCCCCATATGCCACCTAAAATGGCCACCGGCAATAAAGTCTCCAATTACTTCACTCCGCCGAACGGGGCGACGGCCAAGGAGACAGCAGCGCCAGCGGGAGGCAGCATGGCACTCACCCGGGAAGACTTGATGGTGTCCCTCAAGGACTTAGGGAAGGGGCTGAGAGAAGATATCAAGGCAGATATGGATGCCTCCTTTGATGCGTTCAGAATAGAGATGAGAGGGAAGCTGGTGGCCCTACAAGCAGATGTTGACTCAGTGGGAACGCGTACCCTAGATCTGGAAACGAAATGTCAGGAGCTGGAGGATCACCTGGGGCCATTGGAGGTGAGCTCTGCGGAGCTTTGCGATCAGCTACGAGCTTCTGCCCTCAAGTGCGAGGACTTGGAGAATCATTCCAGACGGGACAACATCAGGGCCAGAGGCCTGGAGGAAGGACGTGAGGGCCCTGACCTGGAGTCATTCATGGTTGGCCTCTTCTCCACAGTCCTCGGAGAGGGAAGCCCAGAGGTGCAACTGGAGCGGGTACATAGAGTGGGCCCAAGACTGCCCGGAAACAACAGGAGGCCAAGGGACATATTAGCTAAGTTCAGCTCCTTCAAAACAAAAGAACTGGTTCTTCAAAAAGTGAGGAGATTGGACAAAGTGACGTTCCAAAACACCTCATGCACACTCTTCCAGGATGTGGCGCAGGCCACCCTGGCACGACGCCAGTTGTTCAGACCGATCACAGAAGCCTTGCGCGAACGCCAAATAAAGTACCGTTGGACCTACCCCTTTGGCATCGCCTTCCAAATGGACACTAAGCAACTCCACTGCACAGAGTTGGAGGAAGCGGCAGACCTTCTGGGAATCACACTCCCCCCTCCGACACAAGCATCAACATCGAAGCACGACGAAGGGGCACAATCGAAGGAGCGACGAGGAGGTGGCCCCTGGAGGTCGTCTGGACGAGGGAGTAAAAAAGCACCAGACTGAGGTTGGGTGAGCTGGGGAGGTCAGGCTTGGTCCCATGCATGTAGAATATGCAAATCTAGTTTCCACTAGGCTTATGATGAAAGGGGCAGTAGGGAAGAGATCGAAGGGTAAATGCTCGCCTATAGACGCAGCACGAGTCAAGACTGCCGTACTGATGGACTCTTCGAGTCTTGGGATTCTGTTAAGACTTAGCTTTGGGGGGAATAGGTTCTATCCATCAATGACCACGTCAGTATTCTTGCCAATTGGTAAAGGGGTGCCTGGAAGCGGAAGTAGGCTCGCTCCTTGAGTTGGACTTAGTGAGGCCTTCCTCTGAGACGGGAGACCCCACCACTCACAGTTCATGTTTGTTTTTGTTTTACAGGTTGTGTATCATGGTGCTCACAAAACTGATGACTCTTATGGGGGCAGGGGGGGGGGGGAGGCAAGGAGGGCGGAGGGGATGCGCCCAGGAAGATCGAAAAGGGAGCTGCAGAAAAAGGGGGGTTGTATATAGCGACAGATGACAGTTAATTGTCTCTCATGGAATGCTAGGGGGCTTAACTCCCCTAACAAGAGACAGAGCTTATGGAAGTTCCTAAATGATCACCAGATTTTAATAGCCGCCCTGCAGGAGACCCATTTAAAGAAAAGTGAGGAGGCTAGGCTGAAACATAAATGCTACCCACATATCTTTCATTCCTCGGCCCCCACGAAACACAATGGGGTGGCTCTCCTTTTCCATTCCTCGATCCCCTTCAATCACCAAGCTACTAAAACAGACGCGGCAGGGCGTTTCCTGATGGTTAAGGGGGAGATCAGGGGCCGTCCCTGCATTATCGCCACAATTTATGCACCTAACACAGGGCAACTGGACTTTCTGGCGGCCTTTTTACCGACACTTGAGGGGTTTGTCTTGGGGGACATTATGCTGCTGGGGGACTTCAATCTCATATGGGACCCCGCATTAGACACGACCCATCCTCACAGGACAGCAGGGGGAACATTCAGTAGGGCAGTCAAGAACTCTCTTCAGCGGTTGGGCCTCTTAGACGCGTGGAGGGAAGTCCACCCCGCGTCAAAGGACTACTCTTTTTTCTCTCACTCTCATAGAACCCACTCTAGAATTGACCATGTTTTTCTCAGCCAATCCCTGCTATACACGGTCGCAGATGCCAGGTTTCACCCGATTTGCCTATCTGACCATGCCCCCCTGGAAATAACTATGAATTGGCCAGCCCCGCGTTCGAAGCACAGGGGATGGTACTTCCCCAATTTTCTCAGTAGGGACAGACTCCTTAGGGATGAACTTAGAGTGGCAATCACTGAGTACTTTCGCACCAATGACCCCCACCCTTACATCTTATGCAAACAATTGGGACGCCTTTAAAGTGGTTATTAGGGGCAATGCATAGAGTTAGCCGCCACACTTAGACACTAGCAGAAGAGAGAGAGACTCCTAATAGAAGGGGAACTGCACACCGCAGAAAAAAAGCACCAAGACGCGCCGTCAAGCCACTCCCACCGCTAGGTCACTTCCCTCAAAGGCAAACTAAAGGCCATTTACACTAATAGAGCAGAGACATCCATCCTTAGGCTTCGGGCTAGGGGCTATGAAAGTGGTAACAAGATAGGCACCCTGCTGGCGCGGCAGTTAAGGGTAAAACAAGAAAAAGAGTATATTAAACAAATAGTGGATGACGAGGGCATTATTCATAATAACGAGGAGAGTAAAGCAAGCGCTTTTGGGAAGTTTTATCGCCACCTCTACTCCGCCGACCCGCTAGAAGCCCAAGCCCAGGAAAGCTATCTGGCCCCCCTCAATCTACCACAGGTCTCTGTACACGCCAACGAGGAACTTAGCCAGCCCTTCACCAGGGAGGAGGTCCAGGCAGCGATAGATGCATTGAAACTGCAGAAAGCCCCCGGACTGGATGGGCTCAATGCCCACTTCTATCGTACTTTCGCTTCCGAGCTGACTCCCCACCTGATGACCCTTTTTAACAAAATAGCAAATGCCCAAAGGGTGACAGATACCATGGGGGAGGCGTTAGTTACAGTTATCCCTAAGCCGGGAAAAGACCCTAGAGCGTGCGCCTCTTACAGACCCATTGCACTTCTAAATCTGGATGCAAAATTGTACTCTAAAATACTGGCCTCTCGCCTCGAAAATCTCCTCCCCGCATTGATCGACCCCGATCAGTTGGGGTTTATTAAGGGAAGGCAGACTCACGACAATCTACGGAGAATAGCCCATATAATTGAGAAAGTACAGAAGAAAGGCATTCCAGCGACCTTTCTCTCATTGGACGTGGAGAAGGCCTTCGATCGGGTGGATTGGCCCTTCCTTCTACAAATGTTGAGGCGATTTGGCTTTAGTGAAACTTTTATTGGCATGGTGCGGGCCAATTACCACTCTCTCAGGTCGAGGGTCCTTGTAAACGGGGTGGCATCTGACGCCTTTGCACTTTCGCGGGGGACAAGGCAGGGGTGCCCCCTATCCCCCATGCTTTTTGCTCTTTGCATTGAACCCCTGGCGGAGAGGATTAGGGCGAACACAGATATCAAAGGGGTTGCATTTGGCTCCAACAACCATAAAATCTCCCTTTTTGCAGATGATGTTCTACTCCCTATCACGGATCCGCTGATCTCGCTCCCAGCCATTCATGAGGAGCTTGCTCGCTTTGAACGGGTATCAGGCTTAAAGGTGAATCTTTCAAAGTCATTCTTGCTCAACTTAACTCTACCGGGGGAGGTGTTAGATCGAGTAAAGGAGACCTCACCTTTTTGCTGTACGAGCAAAGATATCACCTACTTAGGGGTCAAGATCACTCCAAAAATTGCAGACCTCTATAGGACAACTATCCGCCTCTGCTGCGACAGATCAAGGCAGAGTTGCTTAGGTGGAGGGCTGCCTACACCTCCTGGATCGGGAGAATTAACGCAATTAAGATGAATGTCCTCCCTAGGCTTCTTCATCTTTTCTAGGGGCTCCCGGTACCAGTGGACAGGGAACTCTTCATTGAACTAAAAAAAGCGATTACTAAATTCATATGGCAGGGGCAAAGAGCCCGACTATCATATCGGGTTTTAATTAGATCACGTGCTGAGGGGGGCTTGGCCCTCCCGGACTTCTGGAGGTATTACAGGGCGGCCCAACTTCGGGTAATGACGGAATGGTCACTCAGGGAGTCCGAAAAACATTGGCTCCATATGGACCGTCAAATAACTGGCAGGACCCTTTGGGACCTGCTGTGGTTAAAAAAGCAGCACAGGCCCCCAAACACTTACCTCAGCACCGCCAGGGCTACCACTCTGAGGGTATGGGACCTACTCACAAGCACTTTACCCCTGAAAACTTTCCCCTCTCCCTACACCCCCATTCACTTCAACCCCGAACTCTCCCTAGCACTCCAGGATGGACCATTCAGGCAATGGAGACTAGGGGGTTGCCTCATGATTTCCCATCTGTACGAAAAAGGGGAACTCTTGACATTTGCGGAGTGCGACAAAGCTTTCCATCTACAGCCCGCAGAGAGCTTTCACTATACGCAGCTCAAACACTGGGTGCTGCAGCCCCAGGAGTGGCTGGCCTCTACTAGGGACCTGCTTCCCATTGAGAAATTTGCACAATCAGGGACTTCCACTAAGGGGAGTATCTCTTTTTTCTATACTCTCTCATTAGGGTGTTGAGCCCACAGGCGACGCCAAGGCACAGGGCTTTCTGGGACTCTACTCTTTCTAGACCAGTGGAGGAGAAACAATGGATCCGCTTGTACAATGACATAGCCAAATACAACCGTTCTATGCACCTACGGGAAGCTCACTATAAAGTAATGTACGACTGGTATTTGCACCCCCAGAAACGACATAAAATATTCCCTAACACAACAGATAGATGCTGGAGTGAGTGTGGGCTCTTGGGCGATTTCCAACATATCTGGTGGGACTGCTGTAACATATGGTCCAGACAGAGTTTACAAAAGATGAAGAAAGGATTTATTTTAGGGCAGCACAGTACGAGCAACTGCACAGGTAGAAATCTCCATAACTTCTGTTGCCTGGAACATGGAACATCAAGCACCATAGCAACAGATTACAAAGGAGTTTCAAGCATAAACACATCTACAAGCTGAGCATTTAAAGGAACAAGAAAGAACATAGAGAATATAACACATCTCACCCCTGTGAAAGAAACAATGAGAAAAATGTAATGGAAACAAATTACACATAATCTCTAAATCTAGCAGGAGGATTGGTGACTCTCCACTAGCTTTAATTCTAGATGCTACAGAGCTATTACAAGAATTTTCTAAAACAGGATCAGCATCATCACTCACACCTAGATCATCGGAGTGATTAGGGAATTTGGTTCTTAAGGAGTACATCTCCCCTCCACTTCCTAATGGAACACAACTTGGATCATTATGACATTTGACAACACGTCTGACGTTCCACACTTTTCCGTCATTGGTCACAATACTATTGAGATTGACCTTGACCACTCTGCGAGCTGGACCGTGCTCAGAAGTACCTTTAGCAACAAGTCCAGGTTTAAGTATTCTTACTAAGTCACCTACAACAAATGCAGGGATCCTAACCTTCCATTTGGAATCATGATATAACTTCATTTTATCTTGGTGTTGTTTAACTCTCTCAGGGAGGTGCTGTGACATTCTACAAGAAACAGCCCCACTTAATATTTTCTTAATCCACCAAGGACACAACTTAGATACCGGTTCTCTACCTCTCAAAAGACGGAATGGACTACGGCTCAGTGACAGAATGGGGAGTGATCCTGTACATCCACAGTCTTTCCCGTAAAGCTTCTTTCCACTCGCTACCAGTTTTCTGGCCCACTCTACACACTCCTTAAGTACACGATTAAATCTTTCCACTTGGCCATTTCCTTGTGGTTCATAAAGGGGAGTGGTAATGTGTCTAACGCCACACAAACGAAGGAAGTCCTCCATCTCATGGGACTTCAACTGCACACCATTATCTGTAATTAGGACTTCAGGACTCCTTCACGTGCAAATACTTCCCTAAGGAACTCAATGATAATTTGAGATGTAGCATGAGAGACAAACCTGACTTCAGGCCATTTTGAATGATAATCAATCAACACAAGAGCAAAGCGGGCATCTTGTGGTAAGCAGTAAACAGGACCAGAAATGTCAAAAGCTAACTTCTGCCAGGGATTCTTTGGCCAAGACACAGGTATCAAAGGAGCAGGATGAGGTCTCAACATTCTGTCACTAGTGATGCACCTAGGGCAATCCCTGACAACCCTATCGACCATCTTGTCCATGCTGGGCCACCAGAAACTGGATCTTACCAATCTTTTCATAGATGACATCCCAAGATGACTCTCATGGGCAAGCCTGAGAATTTCATCTTGCATTGATTCTGGGGGAACACATTTACCACCCTTAAAGACGAAATCACTCTCGATTTCCAATTCATTGGACACTTGCTGAAATGATCTCATCTCAGCAGGAACAAGACTGACTTTTGGCCAACCTTCTAAAATGTACTGTTTCAAAAGATTCCAGTTTTTATCTTCCACAGCACTTCCCTTCCATGCGTCTTCAGTTATGGCAGAGAATTCTTTAGCAACGAAATCCCTTAAAGATGCAACAAATTCAACTTCATCATTCACAACTACTTTTTCCTCAGTAGGGCAGGGCAAACGGGAAAGACAGTCAGCAGTCACATTACTTCTCCCAGGAACAATCTCTACAGAAAAATTGTACTCTTGTAATCTCGACATGAGTCTGCTAATGCGTGCAGTGGCATTTCGACCTCCACCTGGTGATAAAATTGATACCAAAGGTTTGTGGTCCGTTCTCAGTACGAACCGGTTTCCCCACAGGAAATTCCGAAAATGTTGAATTCCCCACACACACCCCAAGAGCTCTTTCTCGATAACGGAGTACTTCCTCTCCGTGTCACTAAGGGTGCGGGAAGCAAATGCTATACACCATTATCTTTTCCACCTTTTTGAGACAAAACCCCTCCAAGCCCGTACTCACTAGCATCATCAGTGACTATGCAGAGTTTGTTTACACAGAAAGGCTTCAAGGTGGGTGCTTGTACAATCTCATCTTTGATTAACTGGAAAGCAGATTGTTGTTTTTCCCCCCAATGAAACTCCACCTTTTACCTAGTGAGTTCTCTCATTTTGGTGGCAAATCCCTTAATGAACTTACTGTAGTATTCACATAGACCGGTAAAAGACAGCAGTTTTTCATTGTTGTCTGGAGCTGGAGCTTTTACTATGGCGTCAACAAGGGATTTTTTTGGAACAACTCCATCTCCAGAGAGGGTATGACCTAAATACTCTACTGAACTGCGGAACATCTTACACTTGTTATCCTTTAAAGTCAGGCCATGCAACTCTAAGCGCTTGCAAACTTCTATTACATGTTCTTTGTGGGACTCATGACTAGGAGAAAACACAAGTATATCATCCTGAAAACATTTTACATATTCTTCTAGGTCTCTAAAAATGTGATGCATAGCTCGCTGAAAAACTGACGCCGCAGAGGCTAAACCGAAAGGCATCCTCTTATATTGGAAAAGCCCCTCCGGTGTGAGAAATGCAGTGAATTCTCTAGAGTCTTCAGTTAAGGCGATCTGGTGATACGCTGATCGCAAGTCGAAAGTGGAGAACACTTTTGCCCCCTCCAACATGCACACAACTTCGTTTATTTTGGGTAGGGGATGGCAATCTACAACCAAATTCGCATTCAATGCTCTCAAGTCCACACATAGCCTCAAACTTTTGTCGGCTTTGCGAGCTAGAACAATGGGTGAAACCCACTCAGAGGACTCAATCTCCTCAATGATGTCATCTTCAATAAGTTTTTGCAGAAGAAGATTGAGATCCCCTCTAACATTAATTGGTACATTTCTCAGTTTTTGTTTGACTGGCATGGCACCTTCTTTCAATCTTATTCTATGGCTGAAGTTATTAAGTCTTCCCAAGTTCTTTGAAAATACTTTGGGAAATGAATCAATAACTCCATTAATAACATCAACACCCTGCAGTCCTTCTGTGATGACCATTACGGGATCACAGTTCCTGGGATTAAGAATAATTCCTAGACTCCATTGGTCTCTCCAACCGAGAACATTCACACCTTTTACAGCCACATACAACTTCACATACGCAACACGCCCTTTGAAATTCATGTCCACTCCCACATAACCTTCCATATCAATGACAGAACCATCAAAGGCTTTAGCGATAATATCAGATTTTTTTAAATCTTGAAGACTGACAATACCCTTGAACGTTTCAACAAAATATTGCTTGGTAATTATGGTCCATGGTGACCCTGAGTCCGCCATGAGATCTAAAGTTAAACCTAGAACTTGTACAGAACACTTAGGTGGTTTTAAAGAAATACAAGAGTTTTCTTGCTCCCCACAATCAGTAATGGAAACCACAATCCCCCTCTCACATACTTCCTCAACACATTCTTCGTCATTCAAAAAGGAAACTCTTCCTTTGTTGGTGTTTCCTGTGGAATAACTCTTGCAAACACTGGCAAAATGCCCACGCCTTCCGCACTTCTTACATTCTTTGCCCAAGGCAGGACATCTAGGAAATGATGCTCCATGGTTTACACTACCACACCTAAAGCAATGGAATTCTCTATCAACTTTTCTAAAGGTATGTTGACCACCCGTGGCACCAGATGGCGCATAAAATTTACGTTGACCACCCGTGGTACCAGATGGTGCATCAGTTTTAACAACGCAAACATCTTCGACTTTTCCTTTAGTTTCTTTATCTAGAGACTTCATCCACTTATCGGATTGTTCCATGGCTTTGGCTGTAACAATGACATCCTTCAAATTTGGGTCGCCCATAATCCATAGTTGTTCTTGGATTTTTTTGCTCTTGGTATGGACAATAATTTGGTCTCTGATCATCTCGTCGGTAATGGGGCCAAAGTTGCAATTTATAGAAAGATAGCGCAAAGCAGTGAGAAAATCATCAAAAGATTCAGAGTCTTCTTGAGCCCTCGTGTAGAATTTAAATCTGTTCAATGCAACACTGGATGAAGGTTTAAATCTAGCTTCCAAACGAGCCATGGCGTCCTCGAACACATTCCTGTCTCCACTGCCATCAGATTGAGGAAGAGTCCTAAATACCACTTGCCCCTCCGAACCCAATGAATGTAGGAGAATATTTTTCTTTCTTTCGGCAGAAAACCTTTCTCCATCAATGGCTTTTAGATACGTTAAAAACTCTTCCCTCCACCTAGTCCATGGTATAGGTGGCTCCCCTTTATTTTGGAGAAACTTGGAGGGCGGATCAAATTGCATAATGCTAAAATTCTTTTAGACAGACTTAGGATAATCCAAACGGAGGTATAACAGATGTACAATCCATTCAGTAGTGGAATAAGAAATATGTCAATTTGTTTTTTATATACAGAATCTGTGCAGAAATAGTCATAACTTACTTGACAAATGGTACAAAATATAGAGGTTCCGGTGATCAAATCCTTTATGCATGTGACGTACAACTCAGTGTACACAGCCGTGACTGGAAACACACTTCTTCCGTATTGCAGTTGTCAGGGTAACGGAGGAGAAAAAAAAATATGGCCGCCACGCATACGTGTTTGCATCATACGCAGCGTGAGGCAAGATCAGCAGACACTCGACTGATTACGCTTCGTCGAACTGGAGGATCGAGAATGTTGCTCTGCGTAGCAAAGAACGGAATTCCCACAAAGATCGTGAAGGACACGTTCCACAGTTTTTAAACAAAAATAGAGCGTGAGAAACGATCCACACAACGCAGGATAAAGTAAACAGGTAAACAATATGACACAAATGTTTACCTTGAACATGAAGTGCAGAGGTTGTCCGGTAACCAGAGTTGAGCGTAGGCAGGATAATCTAAAGCTGATTGTAATAAATGTAAGTTGTGGTCGATTGACGAATTTTAAATAACTTGAAAGTCCAAAAAAATAGAAGAGTAGAGTTCTTCTTTGTAGGCTGGCTTGTGTAAGGAGACACAATCGCAAAGAGATGTTCTCCAAATACACGAAAATTTTAAACAAAATGCAGGTTCGTGAAACTGGTCGCTCCTGTGCTGAAGAAAGATCGTAGCAGGCCAGATTCAAATCGTCGCCAAAATTGTAACATGGTCCAGACAGAGTTTACAAAAGATGAAGAAAGGATTTATTTTAGGGCAGCACAGTACGAGCAACTGCACAGGTAGAAATCTCCATAACTTCTGTTGCCTGGAACATGGAACATCAAGCACCATAGCAACAGATTACAAAAGGAGTTTCAAGCATAAACACATCTACAAGCTGAGCATTTAAAGGAACAAGAAAGAACATAGAGAATATAACAACTGCCCCTCTATTCAACCATTCTGGAAGGAAATTCTCTCACAGATTAAACTGATACTAGGGTACCCCATCCCGGAAACCTTGGAACACACTCTCCTGGGGCTCCGGGACTCGATACTGAAGCAGCAAACAAATGGAGATCGCTCCATCATGTGGCTGTGCTTAGGCGCCGCTAAGATGGCTGTAGCGGCTGCCTGGAAGAAGGTGGAGGCCCCGTCCATCACGCAGTGGCACGATAGACTGTGGCGAGCATTGGCTCTGGAGAGGTTGGCAGATATCAGAGAGGACGCAAGAAAGGGGTTTGAATACATCTGGTCCCCGTTAGTGGAATATTTGTCGGAGGGCCTGCCCTTATTCGCATGTAGCCCCAGACTGCGAGCACTCCATCTTTTTCACATTTAATTACAGGGGGGAGTGCTTTAGAAGTACATAAGGTATGACTGACCTGACCCCAATCCCTGCCCTCTAGACTACCCAACCCTGGGCCCCGCTGTGCAACATAACCACCATGATACACTTATTTGGTTCACATGTTGTTTTCCTTTTTCTTTTTATTCTTTTTGTTCAAGACTCTTTTGATTAGCAATTCGTTTGCTTCTTACTCTCCTTCAGCCTTATGGGCCCAGCTTAGGGCTTAAATGCACTAGTACGCACGAGTATAGGTCCCACACCACGGCAATATGATAAGAAACGCTATATGCGATATTAGAGGAGTAGGAGGGGACACAATAGTACAATCATCTATGGGGCTGAGTCCTTTTTAACAAGATGTGTATACCTGGAAGCTATCTGTAAATCTTGGCCTGCATGTTGTACTTGCTGCGTCTACCATGTTCTTCATTGTATTGGTACAAACTCAATAAAAAGATTTTGAAACAAAACAGGATGGTGTTAGACGTCATCCTTGCTGATCGGGGAGGGGCCTTTCGCGTTATTGGCAATAGCTGCTGTGTGTACATTCCTGACCACGCCCCCAATGTGTATGCTGCCATACAGAAGTTGCATAGGCTTTCATCTGACATACACCAAGAAAACGGTACTTGGACCCTCTCTGGATGGTTCTGGGGTTTGTTCATGTCCTGGGGTTGGAAGATTCTTATCTTTCTGGTTGCAGTTGCTGGTATTATCTTTACATGTTGTCTGTGCATACACTGCCTCCCTGCTTGTTGCGCTTATTGCGTAAGTACTCTGACGCCTAAGCCAAAGATAGCAGCCCATGCCACTAATGCCACGATCATGATGCTGAAGGATATTAACGACATTATGTTGATTGATTAAGGTATCTTTGAATATTGATCATGCACACATCAGCCTATAGTGGTAACATTTATTTTCTGCAATATGTTATCTGTTTCTAGGTAGTTATAAAATGATTTAGCGAATGCTAAAAGGAGGGTCTGTTGGAATAAAAATGTTTTAGCTGAGTTATCCCTGCATTGTATGTCTTAAGTTAGCATTTGCGGCACCATTTTATTTTCAGTCGCCATTTGAGCCATGATCAAAATTAACGTCTGCCTCTCTCACTCTCTCTGCCCAGCTGAAAGCCGCTGCAATAGTTTTCAATTCTCCAAGGTTGAGCTTCGCTGTACTAATGAATACATTGTCCTTGTCTGTACATACTTTTCCTACTAGATAGGCCTGCTTCCACCCGTAGAGCGGCGGCTGCAGGCAGAGTGACCTTGGTGCTGAGATAGCATGTGCCCGGTCTCAGGATCGACACCCATCCTCCTCTATCTCCTTTGTCCACCAGCTACCAACTGGAAATTTCCAGTCAGAGCGTGTCTTTATTGGTTCTGAATTGTACATTATGTGTTGCCATGCTTGCTGAAGTCAGTCCCTCTGCAGCAATCCAAGGGGGCTGGTCAGACTAGACTCCACTCGAGTGTATCCTGAATAAAGCTTACTTGGTTTGTATTCTCTACTGTCTGACTGACTCTTCATTTGTATGGAAGGCTGAGAGGTGGTCGCGAGTGACCCGGGTGACCCTAATCGGGTCACTTCCTTCAGGGTGCCTAATATGTAGGCTTTGTACTACGCAGGTGCACAATGGTCATCACTGACGCTATGTACAAAGGTTTTGGAGTGGTACTAATACAACTGTATGATGGAAATGAGAAGGACTAGAGCGTGGGCCTCCAAGTATCTCGGAGATACGGAGGTGGAGTATTCGGTAATTGAGAAAGAGGGCCTAGTGGCTAATTGGGCTAGTAAATGTTTCTGTTCCATTCTTAGGTGTAATAGGTTTTCAGTATGGACAGATCATAAGCCTCTGATGGATATTTTCATTAGGAAAAGGTTAGATATGGTTTCTGCAAGTACAACGAAATGGGTGGTAGAGTTAAAGAACTACATGTTTGCAGTGGAGTTTATCCCTGGTGTTAGCGAAAGCGCTGCCGATTGCCTTTCTAGATTGGGAAGTGAGAAGAAGGAAGGTGATGGGTGTGTTCAAGATGAGGACTGATTGGAGTAAGCAGTGTGTGATTGCAGAGGGTATCACATCTGAAGAGGTTAGGAGAAGTGAAGTTTGTCTGGACAATGAGTTGAGTTCTTGCTCTGTGTATAGCAAAGGGTGTTGCCTGGATAAGAATATGGGCTGGAAGAAGAGTGTAGACATTCTGGGTGGTCAAAGATGAACTTTCAGTCCATGACAGTAAAGCTTTCCAGGAGCATAAACTGGTTACGCCGAGAGATTTGCATTAGAGGGCCACAGACTTGGCTCATGAGTGCCATATGGGGAAGACTGAGACAAAGGCTGGAGCTGTTCGATTTATTGTGGCCAGGGATATATCTGTAGGTTGAGAGAAGATTAGGGTTTGTCATCAAAGGACTCTGGACAGCTCCTACAGTGTGCAGAATTTGCCTGGTGGCCCTGGTAACATATTACTAGGCACATTGTGGGAATATTAAGGAGTGAGAGCTCCACGCCTTCCTTGTTTGTTATAGTAGTTTAGTTTTCCAGCTAGCTACTTTTGTGAGTGGTATCTTGTCTGGGGTGTGACCCTGTTTCTCGAAGGTTATTCAAATGGGAGGATTTTCTCAAAAGTTTGTTTAAGGACAATGGTGTACTGTTATTTTCTCGGGAGGTGGAGTAGTTTCTGGGTTTTTCGGTGTTGTGTCAAAAATCGACCCTCTAACATCCTGAAACCAATTGAATGTTAGAGAGACTGACTAAAGCAAAGAAAGTTTCCAATTGGCTATGGCATCATAAATGGACTGGAGGAAGGAGGTGCAGAATCGTCTTGGTGTATTTATTGTCACCGTATGCCACTATGGGACGTACTCCCTTTGAGTTGCTCAATGTGAGGAAAACAAATTATAGGCTGGTTCCAGGAGGGATGGAGGGAGTAGGACAAAGGATGGGTGGAGGCATCAGTGGAAGATGAGTTGAGGAGACGTGAGTGTAAATGAATACAGGAAAAGGGAAAAAGCCTTTGATGTCAGGCATATAGTCAAAGATATGAAAGTAGAGGTGGGTGAGCGAGTGCACATTCATCCACCTGTTGGCTTGAGACCATAGTCTCCATACTCGGAACTTAGACAAATAGTGATACTTTTTAAGAATGCTAGACTATGGATGGAAGTATTTGGAACTTGAATAGGGTGGCTGCAGAGAAGGTCGGCAATAAGAGGCAGTCTGTGGCAGTGGGAGATGATTGAGGAAGCTGTGATAGAGTTGTGTCTGGCAAGAAGATATAAGGCTTGAAGGTGCTGGGTCGGAAGAATGTGTCAAACCCAAGAGAGGCTACAGGAGACCCATGCATCTTGAAGAATTCATGTAACTTTCTTCTCTTGTGGTTATAGTATGTGTTTGTTTCGCCTTGGCTGAGTTATGCTGTAATGACTCTTTTCTGTATTGTCTAATGTCTTCTTTTCTCTGGCTATGTAGTTTTAACAGGCAATGACCTCATTGTATTCTATTTTCTCGAATGTGCACAGATTTAAGCCAAGTATAAGCAGTTGGGACCAACCTGTGGATGAGGTGGAAAAAGGGTACCTAACTTCCTGAATTACGCGCTTATGTGTCTATCCTTTCAGTTCGTACTTACCAGCTGACGCAGAGCCCGAAAAGTGCAGCTATTCACCCTGGCAATTGAAAGGAAACTGCCGGCCCATATGTCAAAACTACGCCCAAATGAATTCAACTTTCCTCTCTTTTAACATGAGGATAGGAATGCTCTAGGCCCAAAGTGGGCAGAAGGACTGATGGGACTTTGGGGGTGGGCAGCCTGATGCCAGAACAGCTGGCTCCCATCCCATTATTAAAAAAATATATATCTCCTTGGCATCCAGTGGGCTTTTTACTTTCAGATTGTGGTGAAAGCCTGCATACTGCCCTCTGGGGGCCAGAAAGACTATTGGGCCTGTCCTGGGCTGGGGGGACGGCCTGATGCCTGGGCAGGTCACCCTCCACCCCTTCTTTTTTTGACCATTCTTCACTGGTGTCTAGTAAGCTTCCCTCACTAACCCCCGGGGTAAGGGGGACAGATTAGGGGTATTAAAAAAACATAAAAAGACTGTATTACTCCTTTTAGGAGGGGCATGGGCTAATGCCATGACGGGATGCTCTTACCCTTTCTTAGGCCAATAGATCCCTGGTGACTAGTGGGCTTTCTACCCCTGCCCCCAAGGGCGGGCTGACTGGGGTAAAACTCCCCCAAATGTAACGCTAGTGTCTGGATCACTCCCTGGGGATGGCAGTCCCGGCGCACTACCCAAACAGGGATCCATTGGGAAGAGGTAATCCTGGAAAGGGGACATTGTCCCTCTTTCAGCAGTACCTCTCCCACACAGACTGGTGATCAGGGGAAGTTCTTCCAACTCCCCTCTTCCCGAGCAACAGTCAAAGTGAATGTTCAGTTTGTTTACCGTAACGTCAGCATACTGGGCGCCCTACACATCACAACAAAAAACTATTTCAGAAAACAAGGAAAGCCTATACCTCCCATTATGACTTTAATTTCAATAAAGAAAATCTTATAGTGTAAACACCAGAAGGATTATCTGGAGCACCACGGTGGATGAATCATTCACGCTGGCCATACTAAGAATGCACTGCGCTGGACGTAAATGGTTCATCCACCACAGTAAAGCAGTTAAAAGCCAATGTATGTGTAAAATTTGGGGAATGCACCTGTACTGGTTTTTTAAGTTCTACCTTAATAACTTTTTAAACTGGAAAATGGATGCACCCTTTCATGATTACTTACATGTGATTAGAAATATGAAACTTAATTAGATGCAATACAGTCAAGAATGCTGGAGTAAAATATGATTTGCTTATCAGAGTTACTATACTCTGGCACCAATCATAGTAATCAATCTTGAAGCAAGCTAAAGTGAACCTTAAAGGTCTGCTTTTCTAGCTTTTTCAAAGTCTGTTTCAAACGCATCAAAACCTAAATGTCAACAAACTACTAAACCCCACAAAGTCCGGATTCCTTCCTGTTTGCCAAGAATGGAAAACATTCTCTGATTCAGTAATGGCTCGCCAACTTAAACCTAAAGGGCTTCACACCCCGATTGACGGAACATGCCAAATCCCTCAGATTCACCCTCGACTAGAACTCTCACTCAAAGAACACATTGCCGAGAACAAACCTGCCAGGGTCTATCTCTCTCTCTCTCCTGAAAAAAGTGAAACCTTTTCTTTTCTCAGAGGAGACGACTTCAGAACAACAATTCAAGCCCTAGTCTTCTCTCACCTAGATGGAGGAAACACCCTGCTCAACAGGATCCCAGATATCACCCTTGGACCCCTGAAAAGCATCTCCCCTCATCACCCTAATGCTAAAGTATCTATACTGGCTATCCCTGCAAGCTCGGATCATCTTCACAACCAGCTGCATCAATGACAAGGCTCTGCACCAAGACCCCTTCCTACCTATCAAACTAACAATATCTGGGTTCAACACCAGACGAGGAGCTCCAACATCACCAGATTAGAGAGTAAGCACTGAAAGAAGAAAACAAGCCTTCTCAGCATACACCTGCAGAACAACATCTTCTCTGGCATCACAGCATCACAAACTCTCATAGAATTCAGGAAGAAACTTAACACTCACTAAATTTGCTCCTTGAAATACCAAAACATACATATATACATACTCATGTTTGGAGCCCTCAAACAAACAGAAAGAAAAGGATGAGAAGAAAGACAGGGTACACACACAGACTGTCAAGTGTAGACAGGGACATACCCAGGTGAGGCTGAGACTAGACCCGGCACAGGCATTAGCCAGGGCAGACCAAGCTTACCAGATTGCAACTGGGTGTTTGTTGTGGGAGTACTCTTGTCTGTGAGCTACTATCTCCAGGTCAAGGGAGGCAAGTGGTGGAGGCATTAACACCTTCGCTGTGACAGAACTGAATTTTGGGCATCATAGGTAAATGTCTATTTATTTTGCTCTGTACCACCATTTAAGGAGGGAGGGGGTGAGACTATGGCAAGATTAGCACAATGTTTTGAGAGCTCTCGTAAAACCGCCAATACTGTGTGACATAACCATGGAGTTTGTTTAGCTCATGTCCAGCAGTGGGTGCGTTCTCACACTCCAGAGTTGTTAAGGGAGCAGTGACACTAGGAAAGGGGTTGGATAGTAGAGGTTTACAGTTGCACTGTTTAGAAGATGCAATATTTTTTTCCTAGAGCATTACTCGTGTTAAACAGAACTAACATTGTTGAGGTTATTTCATCATTACACCTAACATTTTGAATTGCTCAATTGAAGTGGGGTGTATCTGGAAGGGCTTCTTAACATTGGATGTAACTACATTTAATTGCATATTTTTTCATTTTTTCTTATGCCTCCAACTGAGTTGGAGCAATCAGGATTTGTCTTGGTCTTCTTTGTGATCCACCTAGGTTGGATTTGTTTATCTCTTGAAGAGATATTAATGAGGCTGCTGTTGATTGGTATTATTTCTAGTTTGTTCTCAAGTGACTGAGAGAGCTTTGTGTTGTGAGTATTGTTCTCTTGCCATCTGAAGGATTTGATAGCATCTACAAGCTTCTGGAGAAGATCCAGAAAATAATATAATTTATCAACAATAGAGGAGCACCGACATTCTGTGCTTGGATTATTTAGAGCTAACTCGTCTACTTTTCATGGTAGAACTATTACATTAGCATCAATAGTGGTAATATAACTTGTCAGTGACTGTTACAGTTCGAATAGCAGTTATGAGAGTTATGAGTTGTGAGACTGGCAATATAGTGCTTTGGTGGCCCTGGCCAAAGATGACTTGATTGGATATGAAAAGGAATGGTTGCACTCAATTATCTCATTGTCTTCATCAAGTGACCAGGCTGGAGGCAGATTTGACTCTGTAGCGAAATGAGTGCCGCCCATTTCATCCACCCCAATTTTTCTATTTTTGATCACCCAGTTTTTGGACCTTTAATGTGGATCTCACTATTCGAGTCTCACCCACGGTAATCACATGATAATTGGACTACACATGTTTACTGCCAGTATCTGCCTTTTAAGGTTAGACCGCTGCGATGCAGCTAGGGTAAGGATGACTAGACTGGTTACACATGAGCTCACATGTGAGACTACCACTGTGCGCAGTCCAATCGATGTTGATACTACAGACTCACTTTCAGGACTTTGTTTCACTGACATAGCTGAGTTTGCCAAGCTTTTGTCAAGCCCATTTTCAGTTAAAAAGTGAAATTTGACCATTTAGTTGTGTATTTTTATAGTGTTCTAGTGCAAAAAACAGTCATTTTGCAATTAGAAGAAACCTTACCTTTTTCCAATGTTACAAAAGTTACTCCTACTGGAAGCTTGCCATCTGAGCATTGCCTAATCGGTTTGACCCTAGTCTGGATTTGTGTGAGGCCTGATATTTTTCCTCATGGACATAAACAGTATAAAAATGTGATTCAGTATTTTTCACTGGCAATGGTGATGGACCAACAGTATCTCCTGCACCCTACCTTCCGACCTTCTGGCGAGACAGCACGATGTTGATGCACCTAACACACTTACCATGCTACAAGTATGCTGCCATCCCTCCACTCCTGAGTTGAGAGTGTTTTATCATTTAAATTGTCCAGTCAGAACAAGCACCTTCCCTCATGAGCCTTCCAACTAATTCTGATCTTCACCACCCAACAAGAGGCACCACTCTGGAGAGGACTTCAGTTGGGAGGTGATTATGGGAGAATAGGAACTATCACAGCTCAAGCAAAGTGCCTGGTGCAAAAAGAAGTATGAGTCCACCGCTTAGAGTACTAGAGGTGTTTTATTGCTCAAATTATCCAGTCAGAGCTTGCACCTGTACTCACATGCCTTCCCCTTGGTTCTGGTCTTCCCTGCCCACAATGCCAAAGCAGAGTTGGTAAGTTAGTAAGAAATGGTGGAGACTATCGCAGCTCAAACAAAGTGCGTTCTGCCAAAAGGAGCCCGAAATTTGAGCCAAATTTGATGAAGGTTTAGGAGAATAGGTTTTCTCTATATTTCCTATAGAGAAAAAAAGATAACCGTGAAAGTCCACTTAGCTAAGCATTTACGCATATATAAATAAAAAGTGTACATTTAAGCATGTGGAAATCAATTCATATTTAAGTACTCACAAAAAGCAACAATCGTTGCAACTTCCCATGAGTACTCTTGAGTTTTAGGAGTGAGAAAGTGAATTAATTTGCATATGCACCTTCATACTTACATGTATTCTAAGAAACTGCTAACATACAATACAAGTATTCAATACAATGGCATTTACAGAGCGCACAGCTACTCCCAGGGGAGCATCCAGGTGCTAGCAACAGGACCACCCTAGAGAAAGGCTAGCATCCCAGATAACCGACCTAAGCATTAAACAGGTGGGTCTTCAGGTATTTCCTAAAGATCCTTTCCGAACGAGAAAAACGAAGAATGGACGGAATCGAATTCCAAAGTTTTGCTGAGAGAAAGGTAAAGGATCTCCCACCCCCCCTGGCCCTGTGGACCCTCGGAATGTGCAGGAACTTCCGAGAATTAGATCTCAGGGATCTACTCTCAAAATAGGCCTTGAGTATGCATCTCAGAAACTGAGGTCCCTTATGCTCCATGACTCTGTAGGCAAAGATTAGAGCTTTGAATTTAATGAAGCTGCATAGAGGAAGCCAGTGCAACTGGCGGAGATAAGCAGACACCGATTGATGTATCAGGACCTTAAAAATGAGGAGCGCAGCTGCATTCTGGATCATCTGCAACCGTTGCAGTAGGTAAGCTGGCAAACTCAAATAAAGACTGTTGCCATAGTCCAATTTTGAGATGACTAGGGCATGGACAATGGTCTTACGGGATGCCACAGGAACCAAATGTAAAATCCTTCTCAGGGACTTCAGCGTGGCAAAGCAGCTGGCAGAAACCGCTTTAACCTGCAGTACAAAAGACAGTGCCAAATCGAATTTGATGCCCAGATTTCTTACACAGGAAGTGGGGGAAGGGGAAGCCTCCAACTCAGATGGCCAACAACTGAGAAAGTCAGGGATCATGGTTGTGCCGAAAAAAAATAATTTCCGTTTTTATCAGAATTAAGTTTGAGGCAGCTTTTGCCCAACTAGTCGCCGGCTGCTTTAAGGCAGTTTGTGAAAGACTTGAAGGTTTCAGATGCCTCATACTGGTAAGAGAGAAGAAACTGCATATTGTCAGCGTAAGAAATCACCTTCAGACCCCATAATTCAACCTGCTTAGCCAGGGGTTCCAGGTGGACATTGAAGAGCGTCGGACTCAGGGCAGAGCCCTGAGGTACCCTGTATTTAAGAGGCTTGGGGTCTGATGTAAAGGGAGAAAGAAAGACTGTCTGAGATCTATTCTCCAAATAAGGTTTGAGCCAGTACAGCACGTTCCCTTGTATTCCAGTCTTTCCTAGTCTGTTCAGCAGGATGGGGTGAGAGACCATATCAAATGCTGATAACGAGTCTAAAAGAACAACCGTTGATGAAGCACCCAGATCAAGGTTGAGCTTGATAAATTCTGATACCTCCAGTAAGGCAGACTCAGTGCTATACCCTGGTCGAAAGCCAGACTGCGTATCATAAAGAAGGCAGAGCTGTTTGTTGAGACCACCTTCTCCAGCATCTTGACTGCTGTGGGAAGGAGGGAGATTGGTCTGAAATTGCTGAACATGCGGTTATCTTTTATTAATCAATTGCTATTTTGTTTTTGTACCAACTTGAAGACCACTACAGTCTTAGTGTTACTGCACGCTAATGTATGTTTTAAATGAATTTCCATCATGTTATCCGGTATAGTACACTGCACATTTTACTGAACGATTCTAGCAAAGAGCAACCTTGTTCTGAAGTTGGCACAATGTAGCAAGGATCTTAGAAAATAGTAGAGTTAGTACCTGTGGGACAAGTTACATGCCTTCGGTAACACCTTATCTGGTAGAGACAAGATCTAGCCGCAGATTCCTTACCTTTAAATTTCCCAGGTGTCAGACAGAATCCGGAAGACTTTTCTTCGAGGAATACCCCTGCGTGCCGGTAGGTGGCATCGTTTGGCTCCGCGTGACGTCATCGGCGTCATCCGTGCCGGTAGTGATGTCCGTGTCACCTATATAGGCGCCACCTTGGCGTGCTGACGCCAGTTACTTTTCACGACTTTCCACGCCACAAACGCGGAGCCATGAAGAGTACACATTGGTGTGTTTTTAAGAAAGTGGGGCCCTGAAAGGGAACAGCCTTGACCCTAGAAGCTTGCAGGCAGAGCACGGAGCATGGGTGGGTCAGTAAGCAATTGGCGGCTAGATCATGTCTCTACCAGATAAGGCGTTACTGGGAGTAAGTAACTTGTCTATCTGATAGAGAAATCCAGCCGCAGATTCCTTACCTTTAAATAGATAGCAATGCCATCCTCGGAGGAGGGACTGTGGACATATTTACACTAGAAAATCCTGCAGGACTGAGCTGCCAAAATGGCCGTCCCTGCGGCCTTGACTACCCAGGCAGTAATGTTTGGTGAACGTGTACAGGAATGCCAATGTTGCTGCCTGACAGATGTCCAGGACTGGCACCTCATGTTGCAAAGCAGTAGTAGCAGCCTTAGCTCTGGTGGAATGAGCCCTTAAGCCTTCAGGATGCTGCTTATTGGCCAAAGCATAGCACATTTTAATGCAGAGAATGACCCACCAGGAGATGGTCCTCTTCTGCACCGCATGACCTTTCTTCGCTCCAATGTACCCCACGAAGAATTGGTTGTCCACCCTGAACTCTTTAGTGCAGTCAAGGTAGAACGACAACGCTCTTTTTGGGTCCAGGCGGTGGAATCACTACTCTTCTTTAGAGGTATGCGGAGGAGCATAGAAAGTAGGCAAGGTGACAGATTGCCACACATGAAATGGAGTTACCACTTTTGGAAGGAAAGAGGCCCTAGTTTAAAGCACCAATTTGTCAAGGAATATCATCAGAAAGTGGGGCTTGGATGATAAAGCCTGCAGCTCACTCAACCTCCGGGCAGATGTAATTGCCACTAAGAAGGCTGTGTTGATGGTGAGCAGTCAGAGGAGGCAATTATTCAGCAGTTCGAAAGGAGCATACATTAGGAAAGTGAGAACCAAAGTAAGGTCCCACTGAGGCATAATGAAAGGGGCAGGAGGGAACATACGTACAAGATCTTACAGGAATCTATGTACAATTGGTGATTTAAATAAGGAGGGTTGGTCTGGCAGCCTCAGAAAGGCAGACAAAGCTAATAGATACCCTTTCAAGGCACCCAGAGTAGAACCTTGCTGGGTAAGGGGCAAAATAAAAAGCAAAATATCAGAAAGGAAAGCAGAAAGAGGGTCAACAGACTTTTCTGTACAATATATTACAAATGTGTTCCACCGGCATGCGTATACCATCTTAGTGGAGGGACGCCAGTCTGCCAGAATAACATTGCAGACTTCGGAAGGAAAATTGAAAGCTATCAGCTGCCCTCACTCAATCTCCACGCAAGAAGACGCAGAGTTGACATGTTCTGGTGGAGGTGCCTCCGCTGCTGCTGCGGCAGAAGATCCTCCCGAAGGGGCAGCCTGATTGGAGGATTGATGCTCATTTGCAGAAGCTCGGGATAAAAGACTCTCCATGCCCAGTCCGGAGCCACAAGGATGACTTGTATCCGGTCGTTCCTGATCTTCTTGAGAACTCTGGGCAGGAGCGGTATGGGCGGAAAGGTGTACAGGAAGCCTGAGCTCCACTCAGGATGAAAAGAATCTCCGAGCGACAGCGGAAACTACAGCGCACAAAACTGCTGACATTGCACATTCTCTGCAGAGGCAAACAGATCTAACCAAGGCTCTCCCCACTGCTGAAAGAGACCATGTTCCACCTCCGGATGGAGACGTCACTCGTGATCCGCTAGGCATCAACGGCTGAGTTGGTATGCCCTGGCATTCAGGGAACCTGCCAGGTGTTGAACTACCAGGGATATACCCTGCTGTTGCAGCCATGTCCAGAGACGCAGGGCCTCTTGACAAAGAGTCCACAACCCCACTCCACCCTGTTTGTTGCAGTACCACATGGTCGTGGTGTTGTCTGTGAACACTTGAACTAGCCTCCCTTTGATGAAGGGTAGAAAGACTTTCAGTGCCAGTCGGATTTCTCAGAGCTCCAGCATGATGATGTGGAGTCCGGACTCTGCCGGAGACCAGAGTCCTCTGATCTCCACCTCTCCCAGATGGCCGCCCCATCCCAGCAGTGACGCATCTGTCATTACTGTGAGACCTGCTTGGGGAAGGGAGAGGGGTCTGCCTCTGATCCAATCGCCATTCGTCAGCCACCACTGCAGGTCTCGTGCAGTTGCCTCCGAGATCTGGACCATGTCTGGACCATGTCGGAGAGACTACCCTGATGCTGAGCCCACTGTAACTTAAGGACCCACTGCAAAGCCTGCTTCTTCATCTGGCATGTGTCACTAGCAGGATGCAGGAGGCCAGGAGGCCCAGCAGCCTCAGTCATTCTCATCGAAATCCAGGATAGATGCTGAAACATCAGTATCATAGCCTGAATATCCTCGCCATTCGGGAGGATAAGCCCGAAACTGCACGGTATCCAAACGGCTCAGTTGAAAGGGAGCATCTGGTAAGACCAAAAAGGAGCACAGTGAACTAAAAATGCTCATGGCGTTCCGTAAACCCCAGATAGCACAGATGGACAGGCAGGATGGGAATGTAGAAATAGGCATCCTGCAAGTCCAATGCTACCATCCAGTCTACTGGGTCCAGAGCAGACAGGACCTGAGCTAGTGTGAGCATCTTGAATTTTTCCTAGTAGTTGAGGGCTCATAGGTCTAGGATAGGTCGAAGGCCCTTGTCCTTTTTCAGGACCAGAAAGTAGTGGGAATAGCAATCTCAGCCTACTTCTGGCTCCAGAACCCTCTCTATGGCTGTCTTGGCCAAGAAAATCAAGACTTGCTCCCGGAGTAAAATTAAATGATCCTCCGTCAGCCATTCATAGGATGGAGGCATGGAGGGATGGGTGGGCTTGAAGGGGAGGGAGTAGCCCCTTTCAGACTATCTGGAGGAGCCACCTGTCCGAAGTGATGGTCTGCCATTGGTGGAGGTGATAGCTGATCCAGCCACTAACTGGATGCCCATGGTCTGGAAGGGCGAGACTAGTAGGGTTAGGAGACTGAAGCTGCCAGGGGGTGGTGGTCTAACTCCTTCTCTGGCCACCCGACCCATGTGGTCGGAACGACCCATGGCCACCCAGGGGTTGCTAAACTTGTGCGGCTCTGTGACAGGGGTATGGCTGGCACGGCTGAAAGCCCCTTCCTTAGCCAAGAAATGGGTGAAAGTCAGACTGGGGACGTGCAGCCACTGAAAGGCCCAAGGACTTGGCCATAGCCCGTGAGTCCTTAAAGCACCCCAGCACCATCTCTGCCTTGTCTCTGAAGAGATTGGGATTATCAAAGGGCATGTCTATGAGTGAGGACTGGACATCCCCCAACAAGCCAGATGTTCTTAGCCAGGCATGGTGGCTGACAGCCACTTTCGATAAAATTGCTCTGCCCAGCGAGTCAGTCATGTCTAGACCACATCAAATGGCAAACTTAGCTGCATCTCTCCCATCTGATATTGCTTTGGAAAGGACGGCCGAACCTCCTCCGAGACCGGTGGCAGCACTTGTGCAACCGTTTCCCACAGAGTGTGGGAATAATGGCCCAAGAAGTATGCGGTGTTCACCGACTGCAATGCAAGGCTGTCGGAAGAAAACATTTTCTTGCCCCAACCATCCAGCCCCTTGAATTCCCTAAGCGGAAGGGAACGTGCCTTCGGGCGTAGATGCCTGAACTACCAAGCTCTCTGGGGTAGGGTGGCTAGTGAGGGAATTTGGGTCACCCGGAGCAGTGCAGTGGACAATCGTGCTATTCACAGGAGCACCTGTACTGGGCTTGGACAAGTTTCCCAGTAAGACATCTGTGAGGGCTTCATTAAACAGGAGTAAGGGTTCCCAGGAGTAAACTCCTGGCTGTAGCACCTCCGTCAAGATGTCAGGCTTGACTGCCACTTAAGAAAGCTGAAGGCCAATGACCTAAGCCACCCTTCGCACCACCATAGTATAAGATGCTCCCTCCTCTGTAGCTACGGTAGGGGGAGAACGCATGCTAGTATCTGAAGAAATATCCAGTCCACTGGCCTCACTCAATTCCTCATACCAGTCCACTTCTTCTTCAGGTTGGTCTTCTAAAGGGTCCAGCGACCCCTCCCAATCTTCTCTCCCTCCTAGCCCTTCAGAATAAGGCTCAGGAAACGACCTAGGACATGTAGGTCTTGTCGACGCCGGGTGACGCAGTACCGGCTCCGGGTCATCAGGGACCAGAATTGGGCTGGCGTCATCGGTGGGCCCCGGCAGTGTCAGGAGCATTTGTATCAGGGCCGGCATCGGGGAAGGTCACAGTCGCACGACCGACGCTGGTACGGATCCATGGGGGGCATCGGCGCCGGAGCTGCTGGGGCAGAACCCAATGAAACTCCCTCTGACTCCGCGGGGCCTGAATGCGCACTGGAGGGATCAGGCTGCCCTAAATGAGGTGTATGACGTCATATAATTCTCTAGTTGGGCGGGGGTCCCTCCGGCTCCTAGAAAATCGGGGAGATATGGAGCCGACCCATGCACAGGTTCTGTAGAACAAGGCCTTGAATGCTGAGGCTCCTCCATCACGTCAGCCGATGTCTGGGGAGAAGTAGAAGCACGCTTCAACTTCTTGTGCTTCTTGCACCTCTTACCTGAATCTCCCAATGATACTGAATAGGAAAAAAGGGACTTGGGAGTCCTGGAGCAGTGCCAGAACCTTCCTCTCGATCAGGTCCGTGACCTCCGAGGGTCAAGCAATGCGATGTCACCTGACAGGCCACAAGCAGCCTTAGGGACCGCTCCCTTAAAGCCTTCGGAGCCATGGTCCGGCAGTCGGAGCACGACTTCGAGTCGTGGTAGCGCTCCAGACACTAGAGGCACACCAAATGCGGGCCCATCACTGACATGGCACGGTGACAGGTGTCACACGGTTTGAACCCTGAAGTCTTTCTAGGCATGGTGTGCCTACACATCTTAAAAGGGGTCGACAAAATGTCAAAAACTCCTGGCAAAAAGTGACAGAGGGTAGCTCTTGTGCATACTGGGGAAAAGCCATATGAATGCACTGAGTGTGCAAGACGTTTAAGCAGATGAGTAATTTAATAGTACATCAGAGAAGTCACACTGGAGTGAAGCCATATAAATGTTCAGATTGTGACAAGGCTTTCACTAGAAAGGGGTGGCTGATTCTACATCAGGGATCTCACACTGGTGAGAAACCTTATAAATGTTCAGAATGTTGCAAGGGTTTCATGGAAAAGGGACGTTTGTTGTCACATCAGAGGAATCACACTGGTGAGAATCCATATAAATGTTCTGAGTGTAATAAAGCTTTTGCTACAAATAAATCACTGAAACTACACGAGAAAATCCATACTGGAGAGAAGCCATACAAAAGGCAGTCAATTTGAAAAGGCTTTCATTACAAAAGATGCGCTAATATTACATCAGCGAATCCATACTGGGGAGAAACCATACAAATGTTTGCAATGTGACAAAGCTTTCACTGCAGAGAAAAACCTGATACTGCACCAGCGTATCCATACTGAAGAGAAACCATACAAATGTTCGGAATGTGACAAAGCTTTCACTGTGAAAAGATCACTGAAACTGCATGAGGTGAACCATTCTGGTGAGAAACCATATAAATGTACTGAATGCTTGACATATTTACAGCGCGACGCCTGGGAGCCATCGCCCGCTGCTGATATTCGACTTGAGCTTCTATCCATGCTCTGGGAGGAGCTTATCATTGTATGGGGGACTTCTCCCTGGGCTCCTGTTGTGGCAATGTGTTTGGGCACTACTTCTGACTCTTTAGTGGGCTTGGGAATCCGCTACGTCTGGGGGAAAGAAAGTGCTGATTTCCCTCGTAGTCAAGGGTCCTTTGCTTCAAGCCCTAATTGTCTGGACTGTGAAAAGAAAGGTAGGACTCTTCGCTGGCTATATTGGGGGGCGGCCATCTTGGAAGGGTCGAGCTGCAATAAAGCACTTTTAGTCTCCATTTAGTCTATGATGTGAAAGAAAGGTTGGACTATACCCCTGGCCCACCTGGGATGTGGCCTGGTAGGAATCTGCCTGGCAGCACTAAGGTTCTATGCTCCTGCTGGGGTTATCTTATCAACTAGCACAGCAGTGGGGACATGTGGAGACAATCATTTCATTCTCAGCCTATTTGTTTGAAATAGCAGCAACAGCTCAGGCCTCAAGGGAAGTCCTCGTTTAGCGTCACAAGCAACCGAGTGGGATACTAGAGGTCCCTCGCCTGATCCTATTATGGCATATGTCTCTCCCCGTGGCAGCTATAACGCAGAAATACTCTCCTCCTCGGGAGGCAAGCGGACACTGACTCCGGCCTCAAGCATGCTCCATTGCACAACAAACACCCCCTCCTCGAGCGAAAGACTAAAATGGGAACCGGCTGTTTCTAACTCCAAGGTCAGAATCCCTTGCCTGACCCCAAGATGGCTGCCACAGTGTTCCCTACCACGTCGTGCTACTCCTCTGAGAAAAACCAGACTTCGACCAGACCTCGATCCACATCCCCCATCCGGCCTACCCTTCAGGATACCGAATCTGTGAACCTACCTCTGACCTTTGAGACCTAGCTTTTTGGCCGATGCCCGGTGGAGCTACTTGATAGCTATAGAGGAGATGGGCTGTGGGCTAACCCTTCGGCCGTCACCTACCCAGCCGGACATTGGGCAGACCTTACTTCGTCTCTCCGTCGTACTCTCCCTCCTACCCCTTTACTCCACCCACTTTCTCCTTTATGCTCCATTTATCCCTCCTCTTTGCTCTCTAATTGTTTTCTCATTGAGACCTAGCCGCTTGACTGATGCCCGGTGGAGCTACCTGATAGCTATAGAGGAGATGGGCTGTGGACTTCCCCCTCGGCCGTCACCTACCCAGCCGGACTTTGGGCAGACTCTCCTTCGTCTCTCCATCCATCCTATCTCCATCCTTTCTCCCTCCTACACCTTTACCCCACCCCCTTTCCCTTCTAAGCTCCATTTATTTCATCTTCCGACGCTCTTGAAATGTTTTCTTGTAACTGATGTAACTTGTAACTGATGTAATTTTGTGGGACCTTATGTAAAGCGCTCTGATACCTCCGGGTCTAGCCAGCGCTATATAAAACTCAAATAATTTTTTTTAAAAAAAAAGCTCTCTTCAAAGATCAGCACTTGACTGACGCGGAAAGAAAAGAACTGACGTCAGCGCACCGAGGTGGTGCCTATATAGGTGACGCAGATGTCACTTCCGGCTTGGACAACACCGCCGAAGTCACGCAGAGCCAATCGACGCCACGTACCAGTGGGCAGGGGTATTGCTCAAAGAAAAATCTTCCTGGATCCAGTCTGATGCCTGGGAAATTCAAAGTTAAGGAATCTGCGGCTAGATGTCTCTATCAGATGGTGATAGTTGTTTCAGTTCACCAACATCTCTTGCATTCTTCTCACAGAAGATCTTGGGACATGCTCATTAGTGCCTATCTGTAGTCTTTGGTTCTGCCACTGTTGCTACTATTCGCTTGCATTGGGAACAGATGTATAAATGTAGCACCATAGGTATGGATTTTAGCACTAAAAGCTCCAACTGACCAAGAGGAAGCTCTGGTCCACAGAGAAGACAACTAACTTGCATATTTTGAATGCCTGCTGGCTATTATTTATTTATTAAACACGTTAGACTTCTATACACTATGCCGAGTGTTGTGTTGTCTTTTACAGAACCTGGTAAACTGTTTGGAGGGACTCATTTTCGTTATTGTTGATTTAGCCGCACAACGTAAACAAAATTGAACCTTATTTAAGTGAAGTGTACCTGCGCTTACCATATTTTGCTTGCTTGCATTACATGTATTGTCCTGCATTGTCTGTAAAGTTCTTAAGGTGCATAAAATGTGTTGTCTGGGTAGGAGACAACAGAATAATAGACTGCTTGGGTAAGAAGAAATGGGAGGAGTCCAGAGACAAAGATTGTTTGTGTGAAACTCCATGGTATAGAATCAGCGGGCTCTAGAAATACTGAGGGAATAGGGATGATAGACAGCAGTATCAGAGCTTGAAGCACAGACCCTCAAGGGATGAGTGTGTGAAAAAGATCAAACCTTCCCCAGCTCCTTTGCTAGCCCCACCTCAAGTGCAAAATAGAAGGTCGGTCAAACGCAAGGAATCTTTGGACATGAGTGTACAATACCTTTTCTTCTCCCTCCACGAGATGAGTTAGAAAAATACCTGAGGGAAACACTACTCTGTTTTTGGTTTCCTCTCCACCCTTCTCCACAGGATGAGCTGGGGGCACAAGGCCAGAGTCCCTTTTTGTGTCTTCTTTATGTGCCTGAGTAAACAAACTGTAGTGGGGGCTGAAAACTCTAAAAATAATGAAACACTGCCCACACTATGTACCATTATGGAAAATACATGCACAAGTGTTAGACCTGACACCCTTGGGTGGTAGTTCCATAAACGTTTTTCCTTCACCCCTCCTATTGTGCTGAATTTGTTTTTGTTGGATTTAGGACTCTCTCCCTAAAACATAGCACAATTCGCTTACACCTGATTGGCACATTTAATTTACTTGTAAGTCCCTAGTAAAGTGGTACTGCATGTACCCAGTGCCTGTAAATTAAATGCTGGCAGTGGGCCCGCAGCACTCATTGTACCACCCACTTAATTAGCCTTTTAAAACATGTCTCAGGCCTGTCATTAGAGCCTGTGTGCAGTTTTAAACTGCCATTCCGACCTGGCAAAATAAACCTTTTGCCAGGCCTAACATTCCTTTTTAATACATATAAGTCACCCTTATGGTAGGCCCTAAACAGCCTAAAGGGCAGGGTGCAGTGTATTTAAAATGTTGGACATGTACTTTTAAGTTTTACATGTCCTCGTAGAAAAAAACTCCTATTTGTTTTACATTTTTTTATCGAATCTGTTTATTGATATTTTCAACATTCAACATACAGTACACCAATTAGGAAGACATGGGACCAGCAAGCTGACCCAGCATACGAAACCAGTACGAAACACGCCCCAACTGCCCCCAAACCCCCCTCCCAAATAAGCCCAGACAGCCAGCACGCTACCTAGAACACTCATATCAGGCCCAGGTATCAGTCCACACCACCCTCCCCATCCCGAGGTCTCCCCCCCAAAGGATTGTCAGCCCTCAACAACAGGCCTCCTCAGTTTTTCAGGGATGGCAAATCCTCTCAAAGTTGCAGGAACAGCACCTAGAATTATACACCTGCTCCTCCGCCCATGTAAGCCGTATCCGGACCTCCACCACATCAGACAGACGCGACTCTACTCTCTCCCAGTAGCCCCGCACTAGCGGACATCCCCATATCATGTGAAGTATGAAACCCCTCATACCACACCCCCTTAAATAGAGGTAAGAGTTGCATCAACCCAGTTTCTGCAGTCTTTCTCTAGTGAAATACACTCTATGTAGCAGTTTAAGGTGATCAGCAAACCTCACCCCATGCCTCATCCTCCAGCCTGCCCAAGTACCTCTCCCGCCTATCCCTGAGGGGGGCCAAATCAGGAAGACTATGAGCTAGGAGCGTGGTGTACACCAATGCGCATGTAGGGGGGAGTCTAGCACCCATAGGGGATTCCTACAGCAAATCCTCCATCAGAAAACCATAGCCCTCAAGAATATGCTGCATCTGCAGGTATCTAAAGCAGTGGCTACCCAACAGCTCGTATTCGGCCTGGAGCTTCTGAAAGGAGACCAACCACCCCTCCTTCCAGAATCCCCCACCACCAAAATGCCCAACACATCCCACTTTTTGTAGCCCTCAATATTCCTGAGCCCGTTAAGTGTCTCCGCCTCACACAATTGTGTTGCCAGTGTAACTCGTCCCTTCCACCCCATGAGCTGCTCGGCCCTCCTCCAGATATTGACCACATTATCAGTTGGCTGCGGGAGCCCTTAAATCCCCTGTCTCCCATACAGATGCTGCAGGTACCCCCCTGGGTTCAGCGCCCTCCTATCCACCAAGAGGGAGGGCTCTCTCTGGTCTGAGAACACAATCATTCACCACCACCAAGTGGGCTGTTCAGTATTATAACCTGAGGTTAGACAGGACAATGTCCCCACCCTAGCCTTTCCTGCTCAGTGTCGTAAGGGATATGCGGGGGCCCCTCCATCCCAAAGCAACCTCCTAGTGACCTCATCTACCTGACGGAAAAACCTCTCCGGCACTGCATAAGAACTGTTCTGGAGGACATAGAGGAACTTAAGCAGGTACATCATTTTAAACAGCGCTGCCCTGCCCAGCAGCAACAGCAAGGGACTACGTCAGTGAACCCCATCCTTCTTGTAAGCCTCCAGAATCCTCCCCAGATGCATGGAAGAACCGCTCCTGATCGGACGTGACATAAATGCCCAAGTACTTGAAACTAACGGACTCCCAGCGAACCGGGAAGATACCCTGGGGGGGACACCACTCCGCCAAGGGGTACGCCACAGACTTACCCCAAATGATGCCCAGCCAGGTGTACTCCCCAAAAATGCGCAGGATCTCAAGAACTTGCTGCAAGGAATGGCTGGAGTTCACCAGGAAAAGCAAAATGTCATCCGGGTACAAGGATATTGCATCCTCCCAATCTGGGTCCCACCGCAGTGGCAGGGCCATCCCCACAGATCCAGTTTGCAAGCGGCTCAAGCGCCACTGCGAACAGCAATTGGGATAGCGGGCAACCCTGTCTGGTGCCTTATCCTATCACAATGTCCCCTGACATCACACCATTCACCCCCACCTGGACAATACGATACTGATACAGCAGTTTCACCCAGCCCAGGAAAAAACAGCCAAACCCCATTTTCATCAACGCCGCCCACAGGTACGGCCACTCCAGAGAGTGAAGCGCCTTCTCTGCGTGTAACGAGAAGGCCATCCCAGGTCCTCCCTCTACACGCCAGGCAGCAAAACAAGCGCCTAAGATTGTGTCAAGTCACCCTGTTTGGCATAAAGGCTGACTGGTCCTTATTCACCTAATAATCCACCACCCGTAGCATGCGACTCACCAGGACTCTCTCCAATACTTTCACCTCCACATTAAACAGGCAAATAGGGTGGTAGGACGCAAACTCCTCCACTTGGCTTCCCCTCCTTGTAAATGGGTACAATCAGCGCCCGTCGCAGATCCTACATCAGCTCCCCTTCTCATTTGGCACACTTAAATAACTCCCACAGGTGGGGCACCACCTGTGTTTGCAGACAGAAGGCCATTAGGTCCCAGAGCACAACCCCTTTTCAGATAGCTCAGGGCCTCTACGATCTCTGAATCAGTAATCTGCGCCTCTTGAGCCTCCCGATCCTCCTCTATTAGGCTACGAGTAGGAAGATCCTGGACAAAACCGAGCAGTCCCTCCCCCTTCTTGGAAGTATGCGGGCTGTAGATGACCCTCATGTTGGCCGCCATTACATGGGCGATGGCCACAGGCGTCTCGGCCAAGGCTCCATCACTCCCCCTCAGGTTTCGTATCCACCTCTGCCCTTCCTCAAGTTTAGATAACCATGTCACAAGTTTCCAGACCTTATCCCCAAATTCATACACCGGCCCTGCTTGGCCCGAAATCAGGCCCTAGCTTCCTGGTGTGCCAGCACTCTATATGTCTCCTGGTCCTTTTCAATACCGATCACTGTCCTAGGGGACCTCAACCTGTATGTCGACGACCCCCAATGCACCCATAGTGCGAATTTCATAAAAACTCTTGCGGGCTTCAATCTTGCCCAATTGGTCTCATCCCCTACCCATAAGGCTGGCCAATATTGACCTCATCTGCACGAACATGCAGGAGTTGAGGGTTGGTAAGTTGCTGCATATTATCTGGTCAGACCACTGTCTGGTCTCTTTCCAGTTTCTCCTGAAGACCACACCAATGGCCACTACTCGACCCATTGAATTTAAAAGGAACTGGGGTAGGATCACCCCTGAAACCTTAGGAGCAGTGCTGGATGGCTCACGGCCTCACCCCATGGACAATCCCGACCACGACGTCACGTGTTTCAACACATGGCTGACGGCTGCACTTGCCAAACTTGCCCCTCTGAAATCTGTTAGCCTTTCCAGATCTACCCCATCTGCCCCATGGTTCTCAGAGGAAGTCAGACGTGAAAAGAACAATTGTAAAAGGCTGGAACGCGAATGGAGAAAGTCCTACTCACAAGATGCCAAAAACATCTATAAAAACGCCTTAAAAGATTATCATAAATTACTTAACAACAAGAGAACGGAATTCCTGGCTGACCGTATTGCCAGCGCCAAAAGTTCTTCCAGGGAAGTTTTCAGGATAGTGAAATCATTCACTAATCCCGCAGCATTAGAGCACAGCTTCCGACCATCCCAGGACCTGTGCTTTAGCCTTTCAAATTTTTTCAAAGAAAAGATAATGCAGCTCTATTCCTCTTTTCCCCCGGCTTCTGAACCCAGAGATATGGGAGACAACTACAGCCCCCCCGCCCCCAATAACCAGCCTGTTTTCACATCCTCTCACCCGATCCCTGCAGAGGTGTCTCTGGCTGAACTACGTAAATGCAAGCCTGGGTCGCCTGGGGATCCCTGCCCGGCTCGGCAGTTCAGGCTGCTGGCCGAGTGGCTTAACCCAGTCCTAAATCATATCTGGAATACTTCTTTTAGGTTTGGAATATTCCCTGCCGAGTGGAAACATGCTTACCTATTACCTCTCCTTAAGAAGGCTAACGCTGACCCGGAAGTACCCTGTAACGTCAGGCCGATTTTCCTTTTGTGGGCACCAGCCAAGGTGCTAGAGAAGCTGGCCTATTTACAACTAGCCAAACTATGTGGAAGCCAATGAGCTGTTACATGACTCGCAGTATGGATTCCGGACAGGGTACAGCACGGAAACGGCACTGCTCGAAGTAGCAGACTCCATCCGTCTGTCATTGGACGGCAGCTCATCAGCCATGCTGGTGCTACTAGACCTCTCAGCGGCGTCCGATACTGTGTCGCATATGCTCCTGCTGGATAGCCTTAAGCAGATAGGTGTTCAGGGGAAGGCACTTGAGTGGATTGCCTTCAATCTCAATGGCCGTGGCCAGCAAGTCCTTCTCCGCCCGTACATCTCTTCAGTAAAACCTCTCAGATGCGGAGTGCCCCAGGGCTCAGCCTTAGGCCCGCTGCTTTTTAATGTCTACATGACTCCACTGGCAGCTCTCATCGCTAGGAGAGGGGTCAAGGTGATACCCTACGTGGATGACACCCAGCTGGTGATTTCCTTTAAAGATCACTCTGCTGCAACCTTTGATTTTTTCAAAGACTGTTTACAAGACATAGCAGGCTGGATGAATGGAAACTGCTTAAAACTGAATGCCGATAAGAAGGAGGTCTTATTTTTTAATCAAGCTTCCCCCCCTTCATCAGGCCTTTTGTGGCCTGGGGAACTCGGCTCCCCACCAGTACCTAAGGACTCAGTAAAAAACCTTGGAGTCAGGTGGGACAAGGACTTAGCCCTGTTGGCTCAAGTCTGACAAGTTTTTGCAGCCTACTTCGGAAAGATGAGAACCATAAGAAAATTTCTGGGCTTCCTGCCGTAAGAAAGCCGAAGGACCACGGTTCATGCCCTGGTGACCTCCCACCTCGACTACGCTAACGGCCTCTGTCTGGGCTTACCTGGGTTCTTGATCAAAAGGCTGCAAATGGTGCAGAACACAGCAGCGAGGTTAATCCGCAAGGTCCCGCTGCGCCAGCACATCTCCCCACATCTCAAACAACTTCATTGGCTCCCAGTGGCCAGAAGGATTGAATTTAAGGCCCTAACTATTGAGTTCCATGCCTACCAAGGTAGGGGCCCCGGTTACCTGAGGAAGAGACTTCGCTCGTACCGCCAAGAGCGGACCTTACGTTCCAACCTCCGACGCTACCTTACTGTCCCCTGCTTTTCCAAAGCCAGGCAGGGGGTAGGTCTTTCTCGGTGGGGACTGCCAATCTGTGGCATAACTTACCCCCCCACTTACGCATGTTGAACTCGGAGCAGGATTTCAGAAAGGCGTTGAAAACCTGGCTCTTTAAGCAAAGGGAATAGCTGCTTGGGTTCTACTTCTCTGCTGTCTGCCACGCTAGTGCCGGGACACCTAGTGCGAGGTAGCCGTGCTCTTTATAAATGCTCTTTTATTATTTATTATTATTATTATTATCGCCAGGTCCAGCAATCGTGAGACACACATATTCAACCTCCCTTTGCACCAGCTTCCGCTCTAGGTCCAGGCACTCCCGCTCCCTCGTTTTCCCCACTGTGTTCAAGATCAAATTACCCCAGATCACAGTCTTGTAAGCCACCACCCCAGAGGACACTGATCCATTGTTCTCTTCCAAGTACCTAGCAGTCATGTCTACCAATTGCTTCCTGGTACACCAATACATTAGTTCCCATGGGTCCAGGTGCCACCACCTTTTACGGGCACCCCAGGCCCTCAGCACGTTACCACCATCAGAGAATGGTCCGAGATACATCTCGGCAGATATCATACATTTCCCCACCAGCTGGATTGATGCAGTGGGACCAGAAGATAGTTCAACCTGGAAAGCAACTGCATCGCATTGGCAGCATACGAAAACTGCCTCAGGCTGGGAGGCTGCACCCGCCATAAATCTGGCAAACCCATAGACCCCAGGATCGTAGCTAAGTGCGTATCTACTGTAGGCGGCAGACAGGCCCACTATATCCTATCCCTGGCTCTCTGTGATATCAAATTAGGATCCCCCCCGCCAAAATTGTGAGGGCATTAGGTGCAGCCACCATCCAGTCACCCATTCAGGCCAAGCCCTCAGTCTGCAGTCCCAGTGGGAGGTACCAAGAAACTATAAGGAGGGGAAGCCCATTCCAGGTACCGGAGGCCACTGCCCTACACCCAGAGGGGGAAGCCCACATCTTCACTACATGGAATGGGAGTCTAAACATACCCACCCCCCAATGCTTGAGGTGCTTGTCGCCCTCCCCCCCCACAAGTATATAGCAATCCAGTCTGTCCAAAAGTTCAGAACCAGGAAGAGAAGAAGTGGGCTGTGGCCCACAGAGCCAGTGTCCAATCACACAATTAAGTCGGCAGTCCTTGGGGTAACAATCAGCGGTCCCCCTCCTCAGTTTCGTCTCCCCACAGCAGAAGACTCCCCATTTATCGTTTCCTTGTCAACCTCTTTCTCCACATCCAGCACCAACCACCAGCTATCCACAGCCAAAGCATGGCCAACCTGGATCTCTGTCACCACCCTTGCCCTATCCAACTTAGCTTGCAGCTTGGTGGGAGAAGCCCCAGGCCGATGCCACTGTCCTTGTATCGGTCTCTGGGTCAGCCAGGTTTACTTACCCTCGCCATCCGGGAGGCCCGGCACCTGGTGCCCCTTAGCTTCTAGCCAGTCCCAGGATTCTGCAGCCATCCCAAAGAAATGAGAGCCCTCCGCATCCGTAACGTGACGTCTGGCAGGGAACAAAAGTGCATACTTAAGATTCAAGGACCTCAAGTGCCTCTTAACCTCAATAAAAAGACTCTCGCTTCCTCTGCACCCTCGTTGTACAGTCCAGATATATATTGACCGAACCACCAGCTGCCAAGGTCCATGAGCCCTAGCCACCTGCAAGATATGATCCCTGTTGAGAACCTTTAGGAGCCGTGCCACAATGGCCCTCGGGGGGGGGCACCAGGGCGAGGGGCCTACCTGGCACCCTGTGAGTCAGCTCAACAGTAAACAACTTTGATGGATGACCCTCCAGCACCACCGAGCCCAACCTGTCATCAGCATATAACTCGCACGACAGACCCTCCGCCCACTCCGGGCCCCCACCAACCATGTTATGATGGCAGGAGTGGCCCTCCAAGTCATCCAACTTTGCCGCCATGGCCACATTATCCGCTAGCAGCTTCTCAAGGCCCCCCCACCAATGGCAAGAGCTGTGTGAGGGTGTGTACCATGATCCCGAATCTTTTTCCAGTTTCTTATAATCGGCCCATAGGAGACCCACCTCCTGAGTGACCGTGTCAATTTTAAGTTCCAGAGAGGTCTTGGTATCCCGAATAGCTGCCAAAATTGCTGCAGTGTGTCTCCCAAGCTCTGGCCTGCCGCATCTGAAGGGTGACTCCCCATGTTCCCCAGCAGGCATTTTAACTCCTCCTGACACTCCTGTCTTACTCCCTTCGTGCAGCCCATCTTAAGGGTACATCACTCTCTACGCTGTTCACCAAGGACTGGCAACCACAGGTCCCCCAGGCACTACCACTGGTCACCAAGACCTCACCTCGTCGCACGGTCCGTTCAGCTTTTCCATGCTCCGGGCAGAGCAGGCCAGCGCCGCCCCACAGCCTGCACACTGCAGCCCCCCAGGAGCCCATGCTACCTCCCCAAACACGGGCCGCAGCCATCTTCCTGACTAGAGCCCCTAGTGATGGATTGAGAGGGATTGCACACCAGCCCCCGACGTGGCACCCTAGCCACCACTGCAGGGCACAAACGCCCAGCCCACCCACCCCCATGTGCCACTCACCCACAGCACAGCAGAGAGCAACAGTAGGACCCCAGGGCCCTCAGAGGGCAGCAACGTCCAACACTCCTCGGTCACTCCACCGCTATCTTCACTGGTCTCTCAGGGACACACCAAGCCCAGACAGCTGCTCTTTGCCAGGCTGGCCTCCTCTACGTCCTCCTGTCTGGCCGCTGGTGGCCGGTTACCCACAAGGGCCCAACAGCCCCACTTCTCCTGCTCGGACAATGTTCCCTTCGCGGCGCAGTCGTACCTCCACTGGCCATGAGTGGCAACTGCATGTCCCTTCAACAGGCCTCAACCCACAGAAGGCCTCCTCTACTGCATTGCAGGCCCTCAAAACAGAACTGCTCCTCACTGCCCCTTCCATGTGTCACACCAGGGTACCAAGTCAATCACGGCAACCCCTAGGCACACTGCTAGTTCGCCGAATGAGGGGAGTCTTTTCTGGAGGGCCCTGGCCCCACCCAACTGCAACAGGTTACCCGTAGCAGGTCCACAGTTGCTTTCCACTGGTCCAGGCGGTGCGTTTTCAGCCAGTGCTGCCACTCCTCTGCTGGTCGCAAGTCCCAACCACGCCTCCTTCACTGCAAAACCCGGGTCGCTAGAAGACTGAATCTCACCGACATGGGCCCCCGTTCAGGACCCATCTCGGCCGCCCATGGCCATCTTGGCTCCACGGGCACCGATCGGAGCACAGCCCACTCTGGCCACAGTCAGACTCTCTGGACAGGGAAACCAGCGCTGCCAGCAACACATATGCTCCCCTCCTCAGCTTTTGGGGCCCCTTGGCAGCCCCCAGACTGTAGGAATAATGCCACTGTGGGCTGCTGCAGCTCTACAGAAGCTCGATCAGCTCCATGGAACGAATAGCCACACCCTCTTAAATTCATTTTTCACTATTGCAACCTACCTCTCTCATAGTGTAACATTGGGTTATCTTATTACATTTAATAAGTGATAACTTTTGTTTGGGAGCATGTAGGAATATCAGGTTTGGTACTAAATCAATTATAATTGAAAACCCTCTTTAAGTCAAATTTTAAGTCACAATTCTGAAAATGCCACTTTTGGAAAGATATCATTTTCCCTTCCTAACCATTTGGTGCCTGCTCACATGACTAAGTGTAGCTGGCAATTGCCTTTGTGGATTCCTCCCAGACAGCATCGCAAACGAGTGACTCTGTGTTGGCAGGATGGGCCATCCTGGCCTACTTGGAGAGGCGGAGCTGTAACTCATCACACTTGAACTTCAAATGGGCTGCCTCAGCACACTCACAAAGGACTTCACACCAGTCTGTTGTCACCCCAGTCCACTCTGAGCCAGGCCAGGGGAAGGAAAGAAATTCCAGAACCAGATGAGAGGACGAAAATCTAGAGGTTTCTCCCATTTCAAAACTGCCACCGGGTATAAATATTGGACCTTCAGACAAACTCTTCAAATCACTTCCGGACCTGTGGAAGACTCAGAAGGACTGCTCTGCTGCTTGGAGGACTGCACTGCTGCCCTACTACAAGAACTGCCCTACTACCTGAGAAGGAAGACTGGACCTGCTCCTTGAACTCAGAACCAACACAGTGACTCCACGGAGTAGCTGACTGGTCTCCTATAGCTATAGGGAAATATGCTCCAGAGATCTGCCCTGCATCTGCCCAGCCTCAACTGGACCTGCCTGTACCCTGCAGCTTGCCGCTGCTTGAGTAAGTCCTGATCCCCAAGAGGTAACCCCCGTCCTAGACCCTTGGCTGGCATCAGAGTGTACTCCTCCTGGCCCAACTGTGCGTTCCCGCAGAACAAACACAGCGCGATACAAGACCTCACACCGCAGCACCTCACAGCTTCAGATCGTCGGACTCATCAGAACCGATGCAACTCGATGCAGTGCGACCCACGACCTCGCATCTCCATCCAAGGTCAACCAGGTGCACTGCCCAGCAGGCCAAACTTAGTCTGGTACCTGACCCATGCTACATTGCGGTCGGCTTGAACTTGTGACTTTCACAAACAGATAACAACATTTGGAAAGAAGAGTCTACATACGTAAAGCCCAGATGCCTAGCTTTGTAGTGGGGGATGACATAGAAGTGCACAGTGTCCCTGAGGGACATTGGGAAACCAATCTGTGGAGGCATATACCTACAGAAGAGAGTGATTCTTTCTTGGCCCTAGGGAAGGGTGACAGGATGAACTACCCACCATGAAGGCCCCCTTATCTGAAAGTATGGACTCACCTCTGAAATGTATAGGCTGAAGTTTAGGGACAGCCAAAAACTGTCCCATCTGTCTTGGGTACATTTTGTGGAGTATTTCAGTAAGGCACTCGATTGTTGGGTGAAGGGTAGTGAAGTCAACACTAATGAGGAGGTGTACAATCTGTTTTCCAGAGTGCAAATGTTCGGTCATTGTTTTCCAGAGCTAGCCAACACCTGATAGCAAACTCACTAGCCCTAGGGAGCTTGCCAAGGAGGTGGACAACTAGCTCAGCATCAATGTTCACAAGAAAGTATTGGGGGGATAACCCAAAGGGTGGACAGGGTCTCCACCTGAAGAAACTGGAGGTAGACAAAAGCGAAATAACTGAGTTCTCAAAAGGCTCCTAAAAGAGTTTCCAGGGAAAGGATTTGTAGCCCAATACTGACTAGAAAAGGGGAGGGTTCCATGGAAAGAAGCCCTTAGGTCACTTCATACCTAAGGGCTTTGAGTGTTACAGGTATGGACACTAAAAGGGAGACCCTAACTGCTCGAAAAGGCTAGTGTAGTGCTCGGGGAGGAGATTGTACCAGCTAGTACAGGGGCAGTGAAGAGGTCACCTCAGTGTCCCTGGGAGATAGAGAGATGGTACCCAAGACTCTTGTGCCTTGCAATAGTAAGAATTATAGGCAGCAGGTCACCATTAATGGGCAGAGGGTGGAGGCTCTGAGAGACACAGGAGCCAGTATGACTACTGTCAGGTGTCACCTGGTGTCCACAGAAAACAGGCACTTCCAATCTAGCCCATTGAGTGGTTACTACTGACAACCATGTAGCTCTGGTTCCCTTTGAATGGGGAGGTGTTCTCAGGTTCCTTGAAGGCAGCTGTGAGTCTAGCCATGCCCATGGGTTGTCTGTTGGGTAGTGATGTGGAGCACACCATCTGGAAGGAGGTGGATCTCCGGTCACATTTGAAGATGCTAGGGTTGCCTGAGTGGGTATGCCTGGCCAAAAGGTCCATGACCTCCCGAGAGGAAACTTCCAAAGTCCTGGAGCTTGGAACAACGGCTCAAGCACCTGCCAAGAGGAGGAGGGACAAGGGGCATAGGAAACTTGCCCCAGAGATTCCCACAGTCTGGGAGGAAGCAGAAACCGAGGGTGATGGTATGGAACCTACAAGGGAAGACATTGTTGCCCTCGAAGACCTACCTGAACTTGTCAGTTGGCAAGCTGAAGAAGGCCCTCACGGGCAGAATTCTGCCTGGGGAAGGGCCTCCTAAACTCCAACTGGACTTTTTCCATATGCCTAGGTGCACTTCATACTTCTAAATGTTAGTGATAGCCTGAATGTGTTTGGGGCAGGTAGAAGGTTACCCCTGTGCAAGAGCAAATGCCATTACAGTTGTGAAGTGCTTACTTAGACTCTTTAGCCCACGTTTCAAAATCCATAATTGCTTATCAAGTGACCAAGAAACACTCTTCATTTTATCTGAAGTTCAGTAGACTTGCAAAGCTTTAGGAATAGATCGGTACTTCCACTGCACCTATCACCCTGAGTCAGCAGGAAAATTGTGGAACAAAATAATGGCACCCTCATAAATAAGATAACAAAGATATTTTCTGATACCCGACTGAAGTGGTCCCATGCCCTGCCCTTAGCTTTATGGTCCATCAGAGCTGCACCAACAAAGTTGAGCCCATGCAACATCGTTATGGAATGGCCCATGATGTTACCTTTGAACCCTCTCATCTGTGCTGCTACACTGAATGATGATGCAGTCCTACAATATTTCAAAAAGCTTATATGCCACCTTTACAATTTCCGTTCTCCGGTCAGCTGCGTTACCTGTGTCCAGCCAGTCTGTCATTCTCTCCGGCCCGATGAGTGGATCTTCATACACATCCATCAGAGGAAAAACTCTCTGCAGTATAGCTAGCGTGGCCTTCACCAAGTTCTTCTTATCACCATCACAACCGTTAAGTGTTATGGTCTGGCAACATGGATCCACTCCTCCCAGTGCCAACGTGTTGCACCTCCCAGAGCCCACTGCCCATCATTGCCTGCTTCCAGACCTGCATCAAGGCCCAGGCTTGGGCCCTCGCTGGAGCAGTTCCTCTTGCTACTTTGGCACTTGATGGTGGGTCGGATCTCCAGTGCCCACCTTCCTTGTCTCCACCTCCACAGTTCTGCAATGCTGTGCCCCTCACCCCTCATCGTTATCATGCCCGCCTGCAGTAAGAAGTCATCTCCTGGATACTGGATCCCTTTGCAGGACTGGCCTGCTATCTTTGCTGCTGCCTTCAGTCCCCTCTGGCTTTTGGAGGGTTACATCATTGCTATGCAATAAGGAGTTATGAAGAAACCTAACTGTACAGAACCTGTATTTGAGCTGAGCTGTCTCGCTGTCTATGAAAATTACACTTAAGTGCTGCTGCTTGAGCAATACCTTCAAACAATTAATCTTTCTACTTGCTGAATCTGCACTAACTTGCCTCTTGATGTGAAGTGGGAAGCGTACCTCTGACTGAAGTGACCCTAATTAAAATGTGCTGGCATCGCCCCACAGCCTTTCCAAGCTCTCATAAACAATGCAAGTATACCGTTGGCGATTACAGAGCTGATGTCACTCTTCTTGCCCATTCAAAACAGGGGCTGGTTTGTGAGTACCACAAGGCAGGCCTTTTTGGGCCAGATCGAGTGTGACATTGTTGTAGACACTATACTTTTCGAATCACTACCCTACAAATAGCAGCTTTCCCACTGGTATGTTTTTTCACAAACATCGATATCAAGAAGGATATGCTTATTTTATCTGAAGAACAAAAGCTGATCCCGCTGCTTCAAAATGGGCTGGAGTCTGTTACTCTGGCTATGTTATTCCCTCTATCAGACATTCTGCCATTACCCTTTCCAAAGGCGGATGTGGCGCCGCAAGATCTCAGAAACAAACAGATTATTTTCCATTATATATTACAACTGAGGTGTGGGGCAGGCCATGCAAGAGACTGGAAGAATGCTGAGATACTGGAAGAAGTAGCCAATGCACTGCTATTCCCTAGTTTTGATAAAAGATCAGTTAGATGCCCAGAAGACCATGGTCTTGCAGACATGATTGTCCTTAGATTACTTCTAGGAACCAAAGAAGGGGTCTGAGCGATAGCAGGCTCTGAGTGCTGTACTCACCATCCCAACACATTCCTTAGCATATACAAACAGATAGACCACATTAAGAATAGTGTAAAGAAATTACACGAGATTTAAAATATCTTTGATTTCAACTTGAGCAGCATCTGGAATCAGTTGTCAGGGATATTCGGGAATTGGGGAATGAAAATCTTTGAAGTTGTGACTGCAGTTATTATTGTCATAATAATTGTATATGTGCTGATTAAACTGATTATATGCATCATCAATATATTTGCAGTAATAAAGGCACTGCCTCTACTTATCTGCTTATTATGTTGGAGGATGACGAAGAATATATGTAACTGAAGGATTTAAAACGAAAATTAATCTTTTATACGCTATTGAGTTGTAGGGATTTCACCTTTCGTGAAAAGGTGGAGGCTTGAGCGAGCGAATTAACTTGTATATGTGCCTTTATGCTTAGATGTATTGTAACAAAATGCCCATGCCTTTTTAACAAGGGCGGTTCCATTTTATTGATCACTTGCTATTTAATTTTTGTGCCAGCTTGAAGGCCACTAAAGCCTTATTATTATTGCACACTTGTTGCACACTCACATGCATTTTAAAATAAATTCCAACATGTTATACAGTGTAGTATACTGCACATTCATTGCCGCATTTATGAAGTTGGCACAACTAAAAGAGGATTTTAGAAAACAATACAGTGTGCTCTTGGTGTTAGAATGTATCAGTTTGCCATGGTCTTCTCACATTCTTCGCACTAAAAGATCTTGGCATGTGTTCATTAGTGCTTATGTGTAGGTTGCATTTCTGTCACATATTGTCACTTCTATTCACTTACATTAAGAAAAAGTGTATAAATGTAGCATCAAAATGTTTGGATTTTAGCATTACATACACCACCTGATCAAGGGCACAATCTGGTCTGCTGATAAGGCAATTGCCTTGCTTATTTTGAATGCTTACTGTC
>CAWUFW010022289.1:0-98980 GCA_963921515.1 Calotriton arnoldi | reverse complement strand
GTGTGTTTGTGTAAAGTTTAAATATGTTTAGTATATATAGGGGAAAGCGTATTGAAGAATGTGAGTGGGTGTATAAGTGTCTGAATGGATGATTTAGTAGGTGCGTGACTGGAGTCTATAAGTGAGTGATTAAACGTATCTTACTGGATGCATGGGTGAGTGACTAAACTGTGTGAATGTCTGTATCCGTCTGTCTGTTGTTGTGTAAGCAGCTGCATGGGGTTTCTGACTAGCTAAATGCGTAGTGTCTATATGAGATTATGGATTGGTTCTCTGAGTATCTGTATGGGTGCCTCAGTGTTTGTGTGGGTGGGGTGAGTGTGACTCTGTGCATAGATGTGTGAATGAGTGATTCACTGGGTGCATGGTTTCAAGAGTGCGTCTATGAATCAGACTGCATGGGTGGGTGAGTGTGTGTAAGGTAGTGTTAGCGATTGAATGTATATCTCAGTGGTACATGTCTGAGTAACTACATATGTGAAAGGCAGTATATATGTGTGTTGGAGTATATAAATGGCTATAAGTGAAGAGTGTGTGATTGTGAGAGTGGCTATATGGATGAGTGTGTGCTTTGCATCAGTGATTGCATAGGAGCGTAAGAATGTGCTAGTATTTTAATGAGTAAGTGAGCTGGTGTGTATAACTGCATAGGCGAGTGAATTGGAGTGTGATTAATTATTTTCATGACTGACTAGGTGTGTGAGTACTCTCTATGGATGAGTTGCGTTGTGTGAGTGTTTATATAGGTGTATGAGTGCATATGATAGTCCTGTACTGAGTGACTGTAAGTATGAGTGACTGTACGGGTGAGTGAGTAGATGTGTGTGTGTAGACCTAAGAATCAGTGAGTGGGTATGTACTTATTGGTATTGGAGTGTGTATGGTTTTGAGAATGGCAGTCTGTAATTTAGAGTGGGTGTTTCAAAACTTATATTAGGGTGTGGAAGATGCATTAAATTCTCACATGGATGATGTCATCAGTGATGTCATCAGTGATGTCATTTGAGATGTCATCAGTGATGTCATCAGTGATGTCACTGACCATGTCATGAGTGATGTAATATGTGACGTCATCAGCAGTGCATTGCGGGGCGCGAGTTATAGTTACCTGAACTAACTATAACGGGGGAATTTCTACGGGTTTTGTACGAGTGCAATGTCCAACTAACTATAACTGTCCCTAAAACCTTATGGTTTTTCAGTGATTTTAAGGTTTTTTAAATGCAAATTTCTAACTATAACGTGCCTGAAACCTATGGTTTTTCAGTGAATTTCAAAGGTTTTTTAAATGCCAATTTCTAACTATAACGTGTCTGAAACCTATGGTTTTTTCAGTGAATTTCAAAGGTTTTTTAAATGCTAATTCCTAACTATAACATGTCTGAAACCTACGGTTTTTCAGTGAATTTCAAAGGTTTTGTAAATGACAATTTTTAAATGTATTAATTGTTATATTTATTTTTACATACTGATTTACTACATTTTTAGAAACAATTTTTTTTACATATTTTATTTTTAAATTACATTGTAATTACATTATACATTACAAAAATACTTTCTCAGAATGAATTACTTTAGTTTAAATACTTTGCACATAGGCAATAGACTTTTAAGTACAGTAGTTACAGTTGTTGCAATGGGCAACACATTTTCAAACACAATGCAACATTCAGCTCAATGTGAATTTCTAGTTAAATGCAATTAGTTACTTTATGGATTACTTTTCTAACCACAGGACTGGATCCTAGATTCAGTCCTGGGACATCTCCTGTAAACAGTTGAGTAAAGCGTTTTGGTTACATTAGTGATTTTTAAGGAATATTATTGTATTTTTAAAAGTTGACACTTGAAACTTTTTCTCATAGAATCACCAATGTTATCCTATGGAAGGAAATTCACTTAGCAGGTAAAAACTGTTATCGTTACTTTTTCTTACTCAGTGTTGGATCCTGGATCCAGCACTGGTGCATCTCCTGTAAACAGTTGAAAGAATGCGTTTAAGTCATACAGGCGATTTTTAAGAATATTTGTAGTTTGTGAAAATCGACACTTTGAAACTTTTCTGCTGAAAACCAGACAATGATTCCTATGGAAGAAAATATAAGTTACTGGTAAGTACGGTTAAAATTACTTTTGAGGATCAGTACTGGGCTGAAAGATGCAGCACTGAGGTCTCTCCTGATAACAGGTGAGTAAATCGGAATTCGTATTTCGGCTGATTTTAGAGGAATATTTTAAAGTTCCAAAACTCCACACTTAGAAGAATTTCCAAGTGAAACCAGTCAATGTTAGCCTATGGAAGGAAATTCAAGTTACTGGTAAGTACGGTTAAAATTACTTTTCAGGACCAGTACTGGGCTGAAAGATACAGCACTGAGGTCTCTCCTGATAACAGGTGAGTAAATCGGAATTCGTATTTCGGCTGATTTTAGAGGAATATTTGTATGTTTCAAAAATCAACACTTAGAAACTTTTTCAGCAAAAGCAGGCAATGATATCCTATGGAAGGAAATTCAAGTTACTGGTAAGTACGGTTAAAATTACTTTTCAGGATCAGTACTGGGCTGAAAGATGCAGCACTGAGGTCTCTCCTGATAACAGGTGAGTAAATCCGAATTCGTAGTTCGGCAGATTTTAGAGGAATATTTGCACAATGGTGAAGGTAGGGGCGGGGCCTGAGGTGACATCTGTGCAAGCGCGCCCCGTGGCGCGTTTTAAGTTGGGGGATTAAGTCCTTGAATCATGAGGGTCCTAGGGGCCAACTAGCCCACCAGGAACCTCCAGTATGCGCCAGGGCTGCGTTGCAGAGACGTGTGAGAGGCCACACCCCTTTTACACCTCTCTGCAACGCAGCTCTGTGCGCTTTCTGGATGTACCTGTTGGGCTGGTTGGCCCCAGAGACCCTCAGGATTGAAGGGGATTTAATTCCCATCTTAAACGCGCCACGAGGCCTGTTTCACACATGTCACCTGAAGCCCCGCCCCTCCCTTCACCACTGTGCAAGCGCGCCCCGTGGCGCGTTTTAAGTTGGGGATTAAGTCCCCTTGAATCCTGAGGGTCCCTGGGGCCAGCTAGCCCACCATGTACCTCCAAGCGCCACAGAGCTGCGTTGCAGAGAGGTGTATAAGGGCGTGGCCTCTGTGCACCTCTCTGCAACGCAGCCTAGCTAGCATACTGGAGGTTCCTGGTGGGCTAGTTGGCCTCAGGACCCCAGTATTCAAGGGAATTACTTCCCCATCTGCAAACGCGCCAGGCGCGTTTGCAGAGTGGTGAAGGAAGGGGGCGGGGCCTGCGGGCCGATCGTTTTTGTTTTTTCCCTGAAGGGGGCTGTGTGGCCCCCTTCCTTTTCTATTTTGGGCCCTGGGGACCCCATCCCCAGGGCCTTACCCCTATTTATTTTTTAATTAAAAAAAAATTATTTCTGGGGAGGGCGCGTGGCCCCATCCCGATCCACTACTTGCCCGGGACCCCATCCCCGGGGCCTGGCCTCTGGTTGGGGACTGTGGGGGTCCCAAACCCCCACAGTCCCGCCGGCTCCCGTGTCCTACGGGGGCCGGCATTGCTTTACACATGGGAGCAGCTAACATGCTGCTCCCGTGTGGAAAAGCAATTGTCTTTGGATATTGGAAGCGAGAGCAGGTTTCCTGCTCTCTCTTCCAATATCCCAAAGCAGTTTGCAATGACAGGACGGGGCCGCGAGGCTCCGTCCTGTCATTGCAAGCAACAGTGTCCCGAGGGTAGGCACCCGGGACACTGCAGGAGCCGGCCCTGGGGGTGGCGGTCCCCAGGGCCACCACAGGCTCCAGGAGGGGGCCGCGCGGCCCCCTCCCACATCAGCACAGCCCGGGAGGTGGTGGTCCCGGGGCTTCGGGGTCCAAAGCGGACCCCCATTTTAATTTGTTAGTGCCCGGGAGGTGGCGGTCCCGGGGCGTGTGGAGGCTCGAGCCCCCACACAGAAAAACAAAAAAAAAAGAAGCCCGGGGAGGTGGTGGTCCCGGGGCTGCGGGAGGCTCAGAGCCCTCCCGCACCATTTAAGAAAGCCCGGGGTGGCGGTCCCCGGGGCTTGGAGACCTAGAGGCCCCCATACATAAAATAAACACCCCCAGCATGCCCCCGGGACTTGGCCCACCCGAGGGCAAATTAACATCGAGCGCGGAGACCACGCCTGATTTTTATCGGCAGGATCCGCGCACCTGAGCGCATCCTGCCGATTTAAAAAAAAAAATGCTTTTTGCCCAGGGGTCCTTGTGGGACCCCTGAGCAGACCTAGGGGTCAGGGTGTTTCTACCCTGCCCCCTTTGTGCGTTTTGCACACTTTTACTGCTTTCTTGTTCCTCGGTTCTACCGAGGACAAGATGGCTGCCAACACTTCCTGGTTTGGAGTGTTGACAGCCAATTAAGCATGAACAGCTCGTGATCGGGAGGGTGCGCGCAATCCTCATGCGGCCATAGATATATATGTACTTTTACTTTTGATTTTCTCAGCAACTACTGAGCAGATTTACACCATTTAACAAAAGGGTTCTTTCTGAACCAAGAACTACCTCTTTGCCAAATTTGGTGTAATTCTGTTCAACAGTTCGAGGCTGTAGCCGTGTCTAAAGTTTCCTATGGAAAAATGAATGGGAAAACGCGTTTTGGGACCCCCTTTTCTCGGCCCCGCTTGAAGAATCACCCGAGACTTTCAGGGTAGGAGCGGACCGGAGCGCCCCACAAAGTTTGAAAATTTTGCGAAGATACGTCAACCGGCAACAGAGTTATTTCAAATAGAATGTCGCGGATTTCCTATGGAAAATAGGTTCTAACTATAACTATCTACTGGCGACCGCCAGTAGATAATATATATATATATATATATATATATATATATATATATATATATATATATATATATATATATATATATATATATATATATATATATATATATATATATATATATATATATATATATGGATAATCAACTATAAGTGTTAGTTTAATGTACTAAATTTGGAATGTTCCTTATATATCCTATGCAGTACGTGTAGAGGGCTTGAAATCTTTGTTTATAGATGAAGTGAAATGAATATGGAACTAGTCAACTATTTCAATTGTAACTGATATATACATGTAAAGAGTATCATGTATAGGCATTTGCATGATGAACCAGTCAGTAGCATAAAAGCTATCCACTGAATCATATAATTGGAATTAGATGACTGAAAGCTTTGTTGGTGGTTAAGTGAATATTTTTATGTCCTAGATATAGTTTTGGTACGATATCATGCAATTGGTATATTTAATTTGTTTGTAAGGTTGTACTTGAGTTCTCTACTTGTTGTAGGATCTGCTACTGTAGAGCATGTGCATGAAGTGTTACTGCTTGCTTGATTTGAGATTGAAAAATAATTGCCAATCTTAAATTGCTGTTGTACTATATATAAGTGAACTGTTAGCTACACTGTATGTAAGGGACTCTGAATGAGGTATGTGGATAAAATGTAAATTATATACTTTCAATTATGAGTGCATTCCATGTGCACTTGCAGACATGTATGTGTATTTTTAGAACCACTGTTACATCCACACTGGAACTCACATACCTATCTCCAACATGATAGAGTGACTAAAACACCCAGTCAGACATTTATAGAGGCACTTCAATATTCACTCTCAGAAACACAGAGCTGTTATGTAAGTCGTATTGATGGAGTCAGTTGCACACAGACTTTCACCATACATATTTAGAGAGCCATCTACTCAGTAAGAGAGACACTCAGATACTAGCATACTTCTTTAAATATGTAAAGAGAGCCCAAGTAGGAGTTGACACATTTACACAGATATGGACTGTGGAACTGACACTGAGAACTCAGGCATGAAGAGTACTTCCCCTTTCAACATATCTTTGGCCTGACACTGGAGATGTGTGTAGTGTTACTGCTATGCAGACTTGACACTTACAACATGTTTTCAAGTCTAAAAGACCTTTTTTCTACGTATGTCAACCCTAAGATTGACTGTAAGCAGCCTGTAGACAATGAAGTTTATGCTTAAAATATAAGAGATATGCTCTCAGTGTCTTTCTTATGAACTTCTAGGCTCATATGTCCAGCATTACATGCAGTATCACACCTGTTCTGCATCTGATATACTGATCTGGAAAAGCATACATGCACTTATGGATCAAGAAGAAAATTACAGAGGCACTACAACATTTGCTCCCAGACACACCAGTTCTTAAGTAAGTAGGCGTAAAGGAGGCAGTTGCACACAGAATTACATACCCCAATTCTCTCTAACTTAGCCACTAAAAATCCATGCAGCTCCTTCCATACCCATTTAGACACCCATAGAGTAACTAAGAGAGGCATTCGTATACAAATATTCTTGTTTAAATATGCAATGGCACCCAAATAGGGACTGACACAATCATTCAGTTATGTGCTGAGGAACTAACATGTAGATGTGAGCCATGCAGATCACTTGCGCTTCCAATATGTTTTCAGGCATGCTACTGGACAGTGTGTGTGTGCAGTGCAACTGCTAGGCATTCCGGACATTTAAAGCATATTCCCAAGTCGATAAAGGTCTTTCCTCCTACATATCAGTTACGTCTAAGGTACACTGTACATAGACCATAGGCAGTGAGATAAGTGTTTAAAATAAAGAGATATACTTTCAATTATCAGTGTCTCATATGTACACTTACAGACTCTTATGTGTACTTATACATCCAGTCTTACAGCTTTAGTGCAACTCATATAGCTATGTAGAAAAGGATACAGCCTCTCACACACCCAGTTACACATGCAGAGAGGTACTCCAACATTGAGTCCAAGCACACCCAGTTCTTAAGCAAACAGGCCTAAAGCAGGAGTTGCACACAGAGTTACATACTCCATTACTCTCTAACATAGCCAGTATCTAATCCATGCAGCCCCTTCCATACACTCTTAGAGACTCTTAGAGACACTAACAGAGGCACTCTCATGCCAATATATTTGTTAAAATATACAATGACACCCAAATAGGGACTGACATATTCATTCAGATATGTGCTGAGAAATTGACCCAGAAATGAGCCATACAGACCACTTACTCTTCCAACATGTATTAGGCATCCTACTGAACAGCATGAGTCTGCAGTACAGCTGCTAGGCAGTCCTGACATTACAACATGTTCCCAAGTTGATAAAGCTCTCTCCTAGTACATATGTCACCTCTAAGGTACACTGTAAGTCGACCATAGGCACTGAGGTGTGTGCTTAAAACACAAGAGATATACTTTCAAGTTTTATTGTTTCATATGTACACTTACAGACCCTTATATGTACTTATAAATCAAGTCTCACACCTTTAGTGGAACGCACATAGCCATGTAGAAAAGGAAACAGCCTCTCACACACCCAGTTACACATGCAGAGAGGTACTTCAACATTTAATCTCCATGATGGTGTATTTGTGCATATAAGTAAATCCCACCTAACCGTTGGTCAGTTGATGTTGCATAATTGTGTAAATTATGGAAATATTCACAAACTTGACAGTAGTTAAAAACTCAGTTCCAAACATTGGAAGTGTTTGAACATTTACTGCTGCCTATGGCAGGACCAAATTTCTTTACTGGAAGGTAACAGAACACTCCCAAAATTGGTGTGGGTCTGGGATAGGAGATTTTTCCACAGGGAAATATAGTTTTCCTTTGGAGAATTTATTTTTATAAATTGGCATTGCCCAAAGGTGGCATTTCATATTCAAAGTTTTACATGTGGAATGATATGAAAAGATCACCAAATACAGAACAACCACATTTGACATGTACAACATAATGAGGAGTGAAGGGATTTCTATTTAATTACCATTCCATAAAAATACAGTACCAACCATATTTGGCTAAAATCACTGTCCCACTGAAACATGACCTTCTATGATATGCACAGTTGAACTGGTCCCTCGTGTTCTTTTATGTTCATTCAGGAATCCCATATTTGGAAGATTAGCTCTTCTTGCATTTTGAACACTCATACCCAGGAAGCAGTCTCTGCTTTCCCTGTCTAGGAAATCCCTTTTAGCTGGGAACATACCTATGACCACTAAAGTCCACTCATCCCTTGGGCCCCCAATGTCTTCTGTTATTCCCAATAAAGTCAGTTTGAATGATATGTCAAAGGGCCACCCTAAGGCAGTAGACAGTGTATGTATTAATTGTACCAGTTCATTGTGATTTTGGCACAAGACCATATCATCTGAAAGAAATCAGCTATCTCCACATAAAAACGTGTACAATTGGGAGACTGCAGCCTTCCCATTTTCCATAACTGCTTGGGTAGTAAAATGTGCCCTATGTGACTGTTTTCATTGTACCAAACACCGCATAGCCGAAATAGCCAATTCACGGGGCGCATGTAGTGTGCCCTGCTGATCTGTATCATCTAAGAGACTCACATCCGCCTCTCAACATGCCCGCAGAGCACATAAATTGTATATGAGACTGGCAATCAGGGAGTGATATACTTTCGAGATTCCTCCTTTATTCAGGCAGCAGTATAGTGACAAGGCATTCCTCAGTTGGAGGTAGCTAAAACGTTATGTTCATATTCCTCTTCAGTATTGCAATGGGCTTCATGGTATTTCTATCCCATATGTCACCCAACCATGATATCCATTGTGTTCCCATTTCCTAAAACCCTCCAGCCCCACAGTGTGATGCAGATAGTTACGTACCCTTAGTAGAGTCCCTTGTGCAAATCTGATTCATCATTGCTTCTAATGGAGAGCTTTTTTTCAGCACTGTATTGAAAGTTTAGATTAATGGTTTAGAGTCTGAGGACCAGGCCCCATTATAGAGACTCTTTATAGGTATTTTCTTCAGGGTATCTTTCTTGGAAGGATTCATTTAAACAAAGCACCATGAACAACAACGGCTCATGTTTATGATATTCAAGTGTGTTTGTAGTAATTTTTTGTGTTTTGTTGTGAACTTTTAACTTGAGTGGCGCATACACAATGAAATATCATTAGATGCTGCGGCTCAGTTGTTGGCTTTGGGTATAGTGAGTTTTTGGACAACCAACAAACAGTATATATCCCTGCAACCAAAAGAGTCCGTTGGTCTTGACAGTATATTACTTTTGTAAATCAGCCAATGGGGCAAAAATTGACAGATGAAACATCACCTACTATTAGTATTTTTTCCTACATATTGTCATTAACTTTTTTTTATTTCGACGATTATTTTCTATGAAAAAACCATGAGCAAGCTAGACAAATAACTTGCTGAATTCAGAAATTTGTCTTCATTTCATAAGTACACAATTTTTCTGATTCACCCATGAGTTTGTCACCTGTTTCCACCACAAACTGCAAGCAGTTTGAAACCACAAAAAATAGAAACATCAACTACCATTAAGAAACATGCAAAAACTGTGGTAAATACGATTAGTTTCCTGAAATCTTGGAGGAAGATAATATTAGCACAGTAAACCTTGTATTGATTATATGTTTAGTAAAACCAAAAAATATGCATTCTTGCACAGCACTTTTGCCCCTTTTAAAAAAAATCGGAATTCTCTTCATTTTGGGCGAGATGAACAAAGCTTTTTAAGTTCACAAACGGTTTGATTCACAAAATCAGACCATTTGCGAAAGCAAAAAGGCATTTTTAAATAACAAAGACCCAATTACCATTTGGTAGCCTGTTACCAAATTGCAATTTGGGTTTGCGATTCGGTATTAGGAAGGAGCGTTGCTTTCTAATAAGGAATCGTAGTAGCATGTATGAATGTTTTCAAGCAAAATGTGATCGTAAAACATTTGCAATTAACTATCAACTTCAAATTGTTGGTAACCCATTCGCAAATGGGAAGGACCCCGAGTGACCCCTTCCCTTTAAGAATGTTTGTAAAAACATTTTTTGAGAGCAGGCAGTGGTGCCATGGACCACTGGCTACTCTTAAAAAATGAATAAAAAACCTCTTAATTTTTCTTTTTGAAATGCATCCTGTTTTCCTTTAGGGAAATGGGCTGCATAAAAAAAAGTGGCTTTATTGAAAAGCAATCACAGACATGGTGGTCTGTTGACACCTGCAGGGGGTATGTTTAGACTCCCTAACATGTGGGCAAAAACAACATAAATTTGGTTTGGATACCTTTTTGTGGAAAAACAGTTAGGAATGCTTGAGCATGAAGTGCCCTAAACATTAAAAAAGGGCTCAGCACTGGGGGTGAAAAAGTCTCAGCAGCTAATGGGTTAAATTGAACCTTAACTGTTCAAAGAACATTGTATACATACATTTGGGCCTATAGCCAGAATCTGAATATGAACATAACATCATCTTGCATATGTCAGAACCTTTCATACAAAAGCAACACACAGATGCAACCCATCTTCTATATAAGCACACTCTATGCAACCTTGTACCATCAGAAAGAGGTTCAGTGATTATTTAAGTTTTATGCCATATAACACTTGATACTTAATGTGTTGTCCTATTTCCACTCATTTGTAAAGAAAGGTTCAACGAATTGATGTTTATATTTTCTTAAAATGTATTTTTGCTAGAGTTTTTTATGTTACTTTTTTTTTTCCTGTCAATATAAAGGCGTGGTGATAGGATTATTTAACTGTTATTGTTAAGCATGTGTATAAAAATAACAAAAAACTTTTATTTTACAATTGTAACACAACAATGCACATGACATCATAAATTCAATCAGTAATCGCATCAATAAGGCTTACAGAAGAGATACATATTTCATAACACACGGTTGTTATTGACAAAGTATTGCCAGTCACCATGGCTGGAAATGATTGCTTGAATGCCTACACACAGTAATTCATTTAACATCTTTCAAAGATTGCTGCAAATTGATCACAGTCCCTTCATCGCACCACTTTCCTGTTTCTTCTGCCTTAAGTATATCTAGGACATTTGCAGGTCATACATTTTATCTGAGGTAGCAACTCATACAAAGAAAGCAAAATAATGTATTTCTGGAAAAAAGTTACTATTGAACCTAAAAAACCATCGCAGTCTATTACAATTTAGCATTGATCTTGCTCTAGAATATCGTAGCTGACACATTCGTTTGATTGCAAAAACTATTGTAATGTAGCCAAATCTATGTTCAGTATTGGTTCCATATGTACTGTAGTAGTACAGCGCATATGCAAGCAATGAGAAATCTGACTGGCCAACCAATGTATGTCACGATTGTCTAGCACACGTGGGATGTGCCAAAATAACAAAAGCAAACAAAACGAAATGCCATGCAGCTCACTGAGGGCATAATCACAGCCAAGAAACAGGCCCAAAACCTAAAGGATTCAGTCTACCATGGGTTAAGTAGGACACCAATAACAAGTAGTCTCTCATCCCAACAAACTCAAATTTAGTAAGTGTTGTCAGATATATATTTGAGTAGTTATTTATTGATACTTGGCATAGATATGTTACTGTACTGTGTTAGACAGTGTTTCTGAAAGACTTGTACTCAATTACTTAAAGACCGGTATTTTTATTGTGCTGTGGGTGGTTAAATAAAACCCAAGTGTAGCCAAAAATAACTAACCACGCTTTTATTCTACTGTTTACATTGTGCATTTGCTATGATGATGCTTAGCACTTTTGAATCAACAACATAATCACATTCTACACGATTCACAAACCTACCTGCACACCTAAGTTCAACTTAAATGCACAATAAATATCTTGATGAAGGCAAAAATGCCTTTCCCTAAACACAGAATACAGATTGGTAGAATTTTACCATCGCATATGGGTTTCGCAAATTTGCAAATTCCATGAGTGTGTGCGATTTTGGGGATTTGTAAATTTGCAAATTGTATGAGTGGTGGATTTGTTTGCATTCCATGGAGGTTTTATATGTCAAAGTTGATCAACAACGAAAAACACGCAAGTTTGTGGATGTTTTCGTTTTATTATATGCAATTTTCCAACCTAAAAACCTTACAAATTTGCTTATTTTAAATGGTGAAAGTAGGGTGTTTCAGCAGGGTGGGAATGGGGAGGAAATATCCCGGGGCCAATTCACAGAACTAATCTGAGATAAAATCCTAAACTTACTACTTTTGGTATTCACAGAAGGCATTTAGTAGTAGTAAAGTTAGGAGTCCTAACTTTACTACTGCTAAACTGAGACAAAATCCTAACTTTACGACTTTCAGGTATTCACAAAAGGCATTTAGTAGTAGTAAAGTTAGGAGTCCTAACTTTACTACTACTAAATGCCTTCTGTGAATACCAAAAGTAGTAAATTTAGGATTTTATCTCAGATTACTTCTGTGAATCGGCCCCTTATAACTAATGTGGGACCTGAGCAGTTGTCCCCCAGAGAGAAAAGTATTTACAACTGGAGATGTTGGACCTGACGAAATGTGAATATGGGAGCACTCCTTGAGTTATTCTTTGAGAGTTGTTTCAGAATAAAACGTCCATCGAGAGCTCCAAATGAGGAGCAATTCTGTGGATTCAAATTTTCAAAATGTTCCCCAATTTTGTGATTTGTTGAAGATGTGAGCAAGAAGACAAATGCATTTTCATTTGAAATACAGGTGTACAACCATGTTACAGTGTCCTATGAAATCTCATCATAAATCTTATCAAATAATACAAATCAAAGGACAGTTTACATATATTTAACAGGAGAATGTAGGGGTAAATCTTAATTTCAGAAGTTATCCTTTGTTTTATCCAAGTGTGAATAAAGGACTTGATCCGTGTCAACTTAAAACAGATTTACAGACTGCTTCTAAAATGGTTAAAATCGAATAACTACACCAGGGGTCTGATTTAGAGTTTGGCACAGTGGTATCTCGCCATATTGTCAGAGCTCCCAATCTGACAAGCTCTCGATTCCCCCACCTCATTTAGTATCAGGGAATGCTGGCAGAGCCTCTGCTGGCTATGCTGTTGGAAATCATTGTCCCGGCTGTCCTTCCACCTCTGGGCCGCCAGAACACAGCGACAGTCACCTCAAGCTAATTTTGGTGGGGTCATCCACACTTTTCCTGGCTGGGACCATCACGCAAGGCATGATAGTCCTGTGCTTCAAAACCAAACAATGACCCCAATTTGCAGGGAACAAAAATATCCCTGCATGTTGAAGTGATTAAATTTTTTGCTTACTGAAACGAACTCCCACTATGGGGTTTTGTGTCAGTAAAACAAAAAATGAATGATGAGTCGGCGCAAAAAACATGTGCCCCACTCGGTATTCATTTGTGTCTCCTGTACATATTCTACACCAGTGGATACACTGAAGACATCCTTGACAGGCAGACAAGGATCTCTAAACCTGTTGGGTGGTACTCCGGTACGGCAACAAGAGCTAGAGTCTTCACCAACCTAGCAGCTATTGTTCTGCCCAGGACATCTTAACAGATGATTAACTGTTGAGTTACTCCATAGCTGAAACAGCTCCAACACACTAACACCATACTTTTTCATCATTGTTAGTTGAGCCAATCATAGCAAAAATGACTGTCAGAAGACATTTGGGGCCAGATGTACGACCCGTTTTTGCATGCGCAAACGGGTTTGTGACCCGTTTGTGCATGCAAAAACCTCATGGGCCATGTACAAAGCCTATTTTGCGAGTCGCAATTTATTTGCGACTCGCTAAATAGGTTTTGCGACTCACTTCCCCTTTGTGACTGGCTCAGAAAATATATTTTTTAAGGGCAGGCAGTGGTCCCAGGGACCACTACCTGCCCTTATAAAATGAAACAGAAACGTTTAATTTTCTTTTTTTTAAATGAATATCGTTTTCCTTAAAGGAAAACGGGCTGCATTAAAAAAAAACTGCTTTATTTAAAAGCAGTCCCAGACATAGTGGTCTGCTGAGCCCAGCAGGACACCATACCTGGGAGTGCCTGCCATTCCCAATGGGGTCGCAAATTGTGAGTGGCTCATTAATATTCATGAGCCTCGCATTTTGCGACCCCAGTGGGAATTGCTAACAGAGTCTCTGACACTGTTGTACATCCCAATTTGCGACTCGCAAATTGCGAGTCGCAATTGTGACGCAATTTGCGAGTCGCAAATTGGGTGGTCGTACATCTGACCCTTGATTATGTGAAGCGTCTGACCCAAGAATCCAATTTAGTTTTATCTTTGATCAGCATTATGATCATAAAACACTCCATTTGAAATTGTCAATACCAGCACCTGGGGATTGGTGCCTTATTTGTTGATGGGGCTTAATATAGGACTATTTCCATCACATAATTAGTATTGCCTTCCAGTGAAGCTCAAATCACAATGAGCATATGTGATAGGAGGCATGCTTTTGTTGGTGGTGGGTTTCATCTGTTTGAATGACCCCACGAGACGGCTTGACATTTTCTTTTCTCAGGACAAAAGAGATTTTCCACATGGCTTCCACCAAAGCTGCTGAAACAAGTGATAAGCACCATTGGTTACTTTTTGGCATTGAAGTTTCTTTGGCGAAGACATCTGTGATGATAGCAGATGATGTTCCTGAAAACTCTGCAATATATTCTCAGGCATGGCTTTTATTCAGGTTGACTTCTATGGTTAAGCAGCTGATGCCATTTACTATTTTGAATGGTTTACACATTGAATCGTAAGCACACCATTTCGAATGTGTTTCTAACCTGCCAAATGCAGTTCATTGTGCATACTTGTTCTGCTTTGAAAACACGCTGTAACAAGGCCACTTTTCTTCATTAAACAAAGAGACCCTGATTCTTGGAAGGCTAAGATTACTACATCCATATTCGTGCACCTGTAATTACTGTAATTCTGGAATGCAAGAACTAACCACAGTATTCCAGTGAGACCCAGAACAGCTCCATAGAAATGGGGAATTCCTGTGGAAAAGAGTGATATCTCACCCATTACTGTAGTTAGTGCATTTTCTAGCTAGTTTGCTACCTAGAAAATTCACCAACTTTCACATGGGAAACAGTGGGAATTGGGTATTTACATATCTCTCATAATTCATTATTAGGCCTGTATCTCGGGTTGCCAGTCATATGAGGAATTACAGGTCACTCAGAATGAGCACCAGTGTGGCTTTCTTTGCATATCAAACAACAATCCTGTTACTATAGATTGCTCCATTCAGCTTTGAACATAAACATAGTTCTGTCATTTCACAAAGATGTATGCATTATTTTACAGCTGTGGATACTACGGTGCACAGACAGAATATCGAGTTTTTAATTTCGACCTACCATAATATCGAGTTTTAAATATCGTAGGTCAAGAATATCGACTGCAAGAATATCGTGGTACAGAATATCGACAGTAAGGTAAGAAATATAGTTTTTTTAATATTGAAGACAGTAATATCGTTTGTAAAAATATAGTTGTTAATAATATCGATGTTTATATTAGTGTTCTGTATTTTAGTATGTGTGTTAAAAGTATGTGATGTAATTTTTTGGTAGAAGTGTAGTTTTTTTTAATGTATGTGTTAAATTTTTAGCAGTAAATACCTTTATGTAAATTAATTTTTGCGTATTTTAGTTCTGTAGCGGGTAGTGGGTTTATAGGGGAATAGGGTGGGAAGTAACTTAATTATACAAAAGTAATTACTAATTGTTATTCATTATTTATAATTAATTTATTATTAATTAATTATTAATTGGTTATTAATTAATATTAATTAATTAATAGATAATTATATAAATTGTGTCATTTTTTAGGAGTGGGTTGTGGGTTTATAGGGGAATAGTGTGGGACGCAATTTAATTATAAAAAGTAATTATTAATGTTTATTTATTAGTATTTATACTTAATTTATTTTTAAGTAATTATTAATTGGTTATTCATTAATATTAATTAATTAATAGATAATTATATAAATTGTGTTATTTTTTTAGGAGTGGGTTGTGGGTCTAAAGGGGAATAGGGTGGGAAGTAATTTAATTATAATAAAGTAATTATTAATATTTATTTATTAGGATTTATAAGTAATTTATTATTAATTAATTAATAATTGGTTATTAATTAATATTAATTAATTAATAGATAATTGTGTTAATTGTGTTATTTTTTAGGAGCGGGTTGTGGGTTTATAGGGGAATAGGGTGGGAAGTAATTTAATTATAATAAAGTAATTATTGATATTTATTTATTAGTATTTATAAATAATTTATTATTAATTAATTATTAATTGGTTATTTAATTTTAATAATTATTTAATTGATAAGTATGTTGATTTTAACCCTCTGCTATCCAACACTTTCCCTACTGTTGCACTCTTTGGAGTGGAATAGTGATTTTTACCCCTACGCTATCCAACACTTTCCCTACTGTTGCACTCACTGGAGTTCGAATAGTAATTTTTACCCCTACGCTATCCAACACATTCCCTACTGTTGCACTCACTGGAGTTCGAATAGTAATTTTTACCCCTTCGCTATCCAACACTTTCCTTACTGTTGCACTCTCTGGAGTGGGAATAGTAATTTTTACCCCTCCGCTATCCAACACTTTCCCTACTGTTGCACTCTGTGGAGTGGGAATAGTCATTTTTACCCCTACGCTAACCAACTCTTTCCCTACTCTTGCACTCTCTGGAGTGGGAATAGTAATTTGTACATCTCCGCTATCCAATACTTTCCCTTCTGTTGCACTCACTGGAGTGGGAATAGTAATTTTAACCCCTCCGCTATCCAAAACTTTCCCTACTGATGCACTCACTGGAGTGGAAATAGTAATTTTACCCCTACGCTATCCAACACTTTCCCTACTGTTGCACTCACTGGAGTGGAAATAGTAATTTTACTCCTTCGCTATCCAACACTTTCCTAACTGTTGCACTGTCTGGAGTGGGAATAGTAATTTTTATACCTACGCTATCCAACACTTTCCCTACTCTTGCACTCACTGGAGTGGGAAAAGTAATTTTTACCCCTTCGCTATCCAAAACTTTCCTAACTGTTGCACTCTCTGGAGTGGGAATAGTAATTTTTACCCCTACGCTATCCAACACTTTCCCTACTGTTGCACTCTCTGGAGTGGGAATAGTAATTTTACCCTTACGGTATCCAACACTTTCCCTACTGTTGCACTGTCTGGAGTGGGAATAGTAATTTTATCCCCTCCGCTATCCAATATTTTCTCTACTGTTTTAGTTAATGTAGTGTAAAATGTATTTTAAAAAGATTAAAAATATTGTAATATTTTAATTTGTTATATATAGTTTTTATGTATATTATTGGTGTATGTGTATATATATGTATTTGTAATTTTTAATATGTTTTTTAACAATTTATAAGTTATTAAAATAATTATTTATAAATATTATTAAGTAAGCATATATATATATATTTTATACATATATATGTTTAATTGATTTTTACATTATATGTATTACTTATAATTTTAAACATTTTTTAATAATTTTAAATATGTTTTTTAATTATATGTATTATTTACTTTACTTTACACTATTTTTTATACATTAAAAAAACGATATTTTTAACAATGATATTTTTAACAACGATATTTTTTTCATCGATATTTTTGTACTTACCATTATGTAGATAGGACTTCAAAATTCTGGACATCGATATTCTTGTGTCGATATTTTTGTAGCTCGATATTCTGACTGTCCATATTCTGTCAGTGATCCGGATACTACATAGCTAATTATTCACTTTACATTACTTATATATAATCTATATTTCACGTTGGTATTGCCCTATGGTCTACACCGCCCTTAAATTCTCAATCGATCTTGCAATTGTTATCAGAAACGATACAGATTTGAGTCTGAAGTGCAAATAATCAACAATGTGAAATGACTGATTATTACAAAGTAAAATCAAAGATTGTTTTCAGTTCAATTATATTTGTAACTAACCTTAAATGAATACATCTCCTGATCATGACTTCAGTTTTGCCTTGTTGACCTTCATTATTGTATTGCTTGAATGAACCCCTCTAAAATTTCATGTTTTCTGAATAATGCAAGAATCTTTTCTGAGATGCATCAAGATCAAGTAGCAGGATTATCATATTTTTCTTTTATAGGGTCCAGTGTAAAGTGGACCTGTGACGTACCCAACTTTAAATAAGATTTCATTAATAGCAACTTGGGGCCTTATTACGAAATCTGTGGGCCTGCCACTACCAGCGGCAGGCCACCAACATCCAACATAGCTGTCCGACCGCCGCATTACGATGCAGTCGGTCGGACCGCAGCGGACGGAGGGACGGACCGACGCCTCCAACAGGCTCAAGGAGCCCAACGGAACATAGGTCCGACCGTAATCCCTACAATGGGGTAGATGCCTGCAGGGGCACCACCGTAGGGTTTACGATGTCTGTCTTTATATGGTGGTCCAACCGCCATGTAAAGGCAGATGGAATAGGACTTTGGGGGCCCCAGCAGGGCCCCTGTCCCCAGTGGGCCTCCGCTATGGGCCCAGGGGGACACATGTGGTGCCCCCAAACATCCATGCACTCTTTGCCAAGCACCACATGGTGTCTGGTACACGGATGTTTGAGAACTGCTCTTTTGCAATGTGGCTTGTGCTGCAGCCCTTTCCTGGGCCCACAGCACAAGCTGCAATACAAAAGAGCAGTTTTCCGACTGCCTTTATGGTGATTGCATTGCAATTGGGCAGGTGGAACCACGACATGTAGTTGGTCGGACACGTGCCCAAATCGATGGCAGTCGGACACTCATCGGACCGCCATCGTAGTGAGGCCCTTGGTTTTTGCATTAGATGAATCACAGCCCAGCTCAAGATGAAGCCTTTCCTTAACACTCCTTGGCAAAAGTACCAGAGCTGCCTTCAATTGTACTTAGAAAGTGCATCATTAAGATTAGTACACCCATGAACACAATTTCGTTGTAGGCTGACTAAAACAGATTGTTACTAAATAACATACCAAAATATTTGCATGGAGCATCTTCCTCAAGTTGCTCACCACAAAGCTTTCAACTAAACTCAGGGAGCTGTTTACTAAACTTGGCCACGTTGGACCACTATTATATGTTCAGTATGTTCTTCTCAAAGTTTTTTGCTAAACAGTTCACCTGCCACTAACAACAAATTGCAATGTTTCCGATTAACACTTCATCATCAGCATACACAGTATGTTGCTATGATTCTGTCTGACACTCTGGGTGAATCGCTTGATCTATTTATTGACCTCTGCCCTCATTATGAGTGGCCTGAAAAATGGGCTAGATTTCCCCACCCTCAGAGTTACAAATACAGGGAGTACCAATGGTGGGGATAATGCTCCTTCTATAACTTGGACTCTCAGGTTCCACAAATAACTGAGAAATTCCCATGGAATCTGTTTTACTGGGTTGAGTTCCCCATGTAATTTCTTCTTTTTTGCTAGAAATGTATACAGAAAGTTTAACTATTTTTAACAAATGAAACCTTCATGTTAAAGTGCAAAATCAGAATTAAGAGACCACTCATAATGAGGACCTTAGAGGATGTCTAAGAACAACAATGAATGTACTTTACTTGAAGTATCCTAATAATGATGACATGATAAAAAAGCACCACTTTTATTGAGGAGCTGATCCGCTCTAAAAAGGACAGAAAATTGCTGAAGGAAACAGTCTTGACTTGCATGGTCACTTAGAGCACGAAAACTGAAGAGCTGTAAATTCCCACTTTCAGATGGCTTGCATCCAGCCAACCACTAAATCCATAAATGTTTTCACATTATTTTGAAAAGGCTATAGATGTTCACACAATCTGGCCCATGTCAATGCTTTTCAGTTGAGAATAATTATCCGAAGCATCAGAACATATTGATTGTTTTCTCTGTAATAACCTCGACTCACTGTGAATCTTTGGCTATATCTAGGGAGTGCAAAATATTTAACAATTCTAACAACGTGTCCCCCTAAGCCAGGCACAAAACAGGAGACTCCAAGCTCCACTAACAGGAATCTACACTGCTGAAAACATTAAACATAGATCACTGTCTAAGGGAACAAACCACAGCCTACTTTTTATAAGCATAATATGTGCATTGATATGCTAAAACCCCTATCTGTCATAGCTTCATGAAATGTGCAATAAAACAAGCCAAACTAAGGGTCCTAGCCAAAGGCATGGGCCCAGAAGATAGTGAGAGACAATAATGAGTGGAATGCACCCCAAGCACGTAGCACAAGAAAGGCTACACAACTACATTTGTGTCCACTCCTATTTATCTCATCGCAGCACTTTTTTGCAGATATCTGTGAAACTGTATTTCATTTCTCTTAAAACATTTAGGGCCCAATTTAGAGTTTTGGCAGACAGGGTAACCTGTCCACCAAACCCACATTCTGCCCACCTAATTTAGAAATGGCCAGACCTTATGTTTTCAGTCAATGGGGCCCCCGTTGGCTTCAGTGAAAACTCCGTCCGACGGCTGAAGGGATAGGCGACATCAGAGGAACGATATTAACCCACTGCCCTATATAGGGGAGGGTGTGTAATTTCTTTTATTTTCCTATCCGTAGCTGCCAGAAAAACCCAAGCAGTGAGGGTCCTAAAAAAAATAAGAAACCATGAACCTCTGGAAAAAACTTCCAGGGCGTGTGGGTTATTGGACTTGGCCCTTTTTGCAGGGTCATCCCAGAACTTTTTGCCTTGCTCCTGCATTTTTTCTGGCCTGTTGTTTGTGGTTTTATGACTCTGGCCACTTTATTACTGCTGATCAGTGCTAACGTGCATGTGCTCTCTCTAGTAAACTTGGTAAGATTGGTCTACACCTGTTTGGCATATTTCATTTACCTATAAATCCCTTGTACAGTGGTATCCCATATACCCAGGGCCTGTAAATTAAATGCTACTGTAGGGCTTGCAGCACTGCTTGCGCCACCCACCAAAATAGCCTTTCAAAACTGTCTCAGGCCTCTGCCACTGCAGGGCCTGCGCGCGCAGTTTACTGCCAGCGTGACGTGGCACATAAAGTGGTTGCCACGTCTGAAACTCCCCTTTTACTACATATATGTCACCCCTAAGGTAGGCCCAAGCCATCCCTATGGGCAGGGTGTAGTGCAAGTAGAAGGTAGGACATGTGCCTTAACTGTTTGGCATGTCCTGGTAGTGACAAACAGCCTATTTGGTTTCTCACTGCTATGAGGATACCCTCTCATAGGGTTGCATTGGGATTCCTTGATATGTGCTACAGTGGTAATTTCTGATCTGAGAGGGGTAGCGTGACCATGTTTGATACGTTTGGAATAGTAGTGATAAATCCTACTTATTGGTGAAAGCAGACTTATTATTACTATTTTAGAAATGCCACTTTTAGAAGGGGGCATTTCTGTGTGCTTATGTGTCTTTGTGACCTGCCTGAATGTGTATTGACCGTCTGGTTCTGACTGACATGAGCGAGGGATGTGCATTCACTCAAGCCAATCACAAGGGGTGTTGAGGTGTATCCTGCCTTTCCTGGGTGACTCAGCGCTAGGCTGAATAGACCTTGGCTGAATTTAGAGTAGCGGGAGGAGTTTCCCTTGCACCTGAAAAGGCCTGGTCTGCATTTGGAATGGTGGGAGGAGTTGCACCAGCACCTGAATAGGGTTGTCCCCGCCTTCCACAATGGTGGCTCCACCCCCCTGTGGTGTGTCTGGGCCTGGTGCTGGAAATGTGAATGGGGGTGTTGTGCACTTCCATATAGTGTTTGAAGTACCCCCAGAATAAAGACTTTGCCACTATAAGTACAAGGGCTGTGACCCCATGAAGAAGGAGAAGACACTGCGTGAACTTCTGTGTGCCAGGAGGAACCGCTGTTTGGGACTAACCTGCTGCCTGCTGGGTGGCTGATGGAACTGCCCTCTGCTAAGGGGCCCTGTGTGCTGGCCTGCCTGTTTACTAATAGCGTGTGGTAAGTGCTACCCACTCAGTTGCCCCGGAGAGGAGCGCTTTTCTTGCCCTGCAGCATGGGCAGTGCCGCACTCTCCTGTTGTGACCGGGCAGCAGGAGGGGAGAGCTGAGGTACTGAAGTGCTCTCCCTCTCTTAGTTTTATTTTTGGTATCATCGCTGAAATCGTGGCGGCTGGGGCTCTGCTACGTGGCCTCAGGCTGCCACCCAACACAGAAGCAGTGAGAAATCCTAGTCTGGGAGGTCTTTGAGGTTGCCCAGCAACGCCCACATCATAGAGGGGCAGGGCCGAAGACAGTGGAGCCGGCGGAGACTTCGCTCCATGTTCTGACCAACTGCTTCCTCTCTTGTGGACCGTAGCAGCTGCACCGTGTGGTTGCAGGCAACCACAGTGAAAAGACCCCAGGCGGGAGGCCCTGGCCCAGTGGAGACTTTTTGCCTGCACTGGGGTGGAGAGCTGGCTTAGGTGGGGGCAGCCTCCTCAGTAAGCCTGTGCTGCCGCAGCTGAGCCTCCAGGTCAGTGGAGGGGGGAGACCGGGGAAGTGCTCCCCGTGTGGTGAGCCCGCTTGGGCCCACCTTTGGTTCCCACCATTATTGGACCGCCGCATTTGTTGTTGGCAGCTACACTGCATGCCTTCGGGACTGCCGGTGCCCATTTCTCAGGTGGAGGGTACTGAGTGAGGTCTCTCTGCCTTCGGGGGCATTACTTTTGGATAAAGTACCACATTAACTAATAGAGGCACGTGTGTGGGGTGCCCTATCGCCAGAGAGGAGGCTTTGGTAATTAATATGCCTTCCGGGTAAATTGTGACTACTGCATTTTTGCATACTGCTGATTATGTTCAGTGATGATGTTTATGCATAAGGTTTCTATGCTATTTTTGTAACGTGTGCGCCCTAGGAGCACTACTCCAGTGTACTACATATGTTATGACAGTGGCCCAATTGGCCAAGTGATTTATGTGATTCTGTGTGATGTCATGACAAGTGCCTAGTGGCACAGTGATATATGTGATTGTGATCTAATGTGTTTTTATGAATAATACAAATTATATTTTTATATAACCTTGTGTGGAGTCTCTTTTGTGGTGTGCCTAGTGTGTCACTGTTGTGTGAGTGTGTTGTGCAAACGCATTACACATCGCCTCTGGGATAAGCCTGACTGCTCTGCCAAGCTACCAAGGGGGTGAGCAGGGGTTATCTTCAGTTTGTAACTACCTTGTCCTGACTAGAGTGGTGGGTTCTGCCTGGCTTAGGTGCATAGCGTAGCCAACCAGAAACCCCTATTTCTAACAGGGGTCATTAGTTTTTTTTTCTGAAACAAACTCCATGTTTGGGAGTTTATTTCTAAAAAACAAAAAATGGTTGAAGTTTGGTGAACAGCCATTAAAACTGAAGGCAATGGCCCGCCAAACTTTTTGTACATTTAAATGAAGCACCACTACGGCAGTAGCTGGCAGAAGCAGTACAGCGAAAGTAACTGCTAATATCTCTAAATTTTATGGACAGTAGTCCAATAAGGATGACGGAGGAAATGTTCTCTGCCACCCTTATGGGCAGGGTACAATCGTCAAATGCTAAATTAGGCCCTAAGTTCTGGTCACCTTTGATCTGCTGTTACATTATTTGTTCACAATCCCATTAATTTCCTTATCTTTGTGAAACATTATTGCTAGCCTGCTCCATCCTTTACTGACATTCTGCACTGCAGTGGTGAATGCCTACCTTCTCACTTCCCATGTTTGTGTCAGAATATGCCCTAATTGTTTGTACTGTCACTGATGCTGCTCTAAAACAAGCTGCCATCAGCCATGTAAAGTAAGCTACACAACTTCTTCCAACTACTACTATTTTTACGGTATTTAATGCTACTGTTGTGAAAGCTTATATTGCTAGTTTATTGACCGCATGTTAAACTGCAACACAAGAATACATATAAGAGCACTGAAGTATTTAGAATGCAGACAAGTAGGAAAAAGGTTTTGTGTAAGCATTCTTCTTTTTGGGGACATTTTCAAAATGTTCATAGATGAAAAACAGAGATATAATGTCAACAATGAAATATATTAACTATTTAGAAGTATTAATAAAACAGCTCTCAACTGCATGTGCATACTCCTTCTTCGCTTTAGCACTTAGAGTCCTTTAGAAAGTTTCAGCCAACAATAAAGATCAACTGAGAATCCTGAATCCTGGCCCTTCTCCGAGTCTCTCTGGTGAAATGAGGGGCTCTTAGTGAGGTAGCGCTGGGAGGCCCTGATTCAGGATGGGAAACATTCATGAGACCAGATGTCCATTAGGATACTAGCACTAGCACTGTTCCCAAGGATGCCAAAGCACTGTTCCTGAGGATGCCAAAGAGCAGGAAATGTTTCAAATAACATCAACCAGCTGGTTGACAAAAAACATATGAGGAAGAAGTCAAAAGCCCAAAAGGTGCAAGGGAAGTTTAGAACCTGAAAGTAAACCGTTAATGGGAAAAACAAGAAAGTTGATGGGACGCAAGGTCAGGTGGATAAACTAAGCAGGAGCACAGAGCCATACAACTATGAATTAAATCCAGCCAATGTGCCATGAGTGTAGTGCTCTCACACTAGTGACCCAGAAATTGAATCCTGAGCTAGGAACCTCCACCTATGTGGTAGTTAGACGTTTACAGATACCACTGTCCAGTCTTCAAGAGTCTCCAATCTCTTCATTATCTAAATCAGGTGATTATATAATTTAAATGGAGAGTGATGACACAATAGTGATGTTGTTTGTGGAAGGTTCAGATAGAGCTTAATTTACGTTAGTGACTCAGAGACACATTCCAGACATTTTCCTGACTGGCTTTCATACCGAAATCCTGATAGTTTGTGGTAATACCCCCTGTGTCTGATAACTGTACAGTGGTATGTCATTTCAGAAGAGACCCTGCACCATTTTTAATAGAGTGCACCACATATAATTTGAATGACTGTCCTGAACTCAATATTCCAATGGAAACCCTAATCAACATTACAAAAATAAACTTGGAGCAGACTTTAGTATTAGTTATTGCTTTAATGCAAAACAGGCAATTTTAATGTGCTATTAAAGCACAATCACTAGATATAGAACCTTGTGAGAATGTATGTATGTAATCATCATTGGTATCATCAATGATGTCATTAGAGGTGTCATGAGTGATGTCACAAATGATGTCATAAAACATGTCATGAGTGATGTAATATGTAAGGTCATACGCAGTGATTGGTGGGGATGCAAGTTATTGTTAGCTCTGCTAACTACAACTGGTGGATTTTTGTGTTTTATTATTTCAAAATGTTAATGTTGTCCCTGATATATTCACCCAATTATAACATTAGTTTAACCTTTGTTTTTTTCAGTGACCCTTATTAGGCACTGGGGACCACATCTCCCAGGGACTTTTGTTTATTAAGGGGAGGAGGCCATGGGCCCCCATCCCCAAGCCACTAGAGGCCCCCATAGAGCCCACACCCAGGGTCAAAAGTTACAAAAAGGGAAGGTGGGTCATGCAGCCCCTCTCCCCAAGTCTCTTTAGGCCCTGGGGACCCCATCCCCCAGGGCCTTTCTTTTATTAAAGGGGATGGGGCTGTGTGGACCCCATCCACAAGCCTTTTTAGGCCTTGCGGACCCCATCCCCAGGGCCTTTTTTTAAGACAAGGGAGGGGGCAATGTGGCCCCCCTCCAGAAGCCATATTAGGCCCTGGGGACCTCATCCCCTAGAGATGTTTATTTATTACAGGGGAGAGGGGCCACACAGCCCTCCTCCCTGAGACTTGTTAGGCCATGGGGACCTCATCCCACAGTTCCACTAATAAAAATAAAGGGGAGGGGGGCCCCCATCCCCAAGCTGTTATTGACCCTGGGGACACCATACCCCGGGGCCCACACTAATAAAGGTGGGTGCCCTGGTGTCCACTCAGGGCATCTAACATACACTTGTTGGGGGTTGTGAGGGGAGCCCCATGGCCACCAGTGCCCCAGCCAGCTTCTTGCCTGCAGCAGGAGCCAACATTGCAACCGCCTGGAGGTAGCAGCTTCTAATGCTGCTCCCTGCAGGTGGGAGAAATGTTATGATTTTTTCCCTTTCCGCATCTGTGTGGGCAGGGACACAGATCAAAAGTCTGCTCCCAGGCAGTGTTAGCATTTTTATAACTCCCATCAGCAGGGAGCAGACTTTGTGTTTGCTCCTGCTTGGCGGGAGTTTTGAAAATTATCCTGCCAAGTGGGAGCAAACACAGGTTTCCCTGCCCAGGCTGTGTGGGTAGGGAAATTGCTATATCCGGGGGTGGGCTCCCAGGGACATAACTAGTGAGCTGGCCCTGGGAGATGGGGTCCCTGGGGCCATTAATGGCTCAGCGTGGGGGCCATGTTGTCTCCCTCCCTTTTAAGTAGTTTAGAGGCCCAGGGGTTTAGAGGCTCAGGGAGGGGGCCCATTCGGACCCCTCCCCTTTTTAAGAAACTTCAACTCTAGGAGTGGGCTCCTCAGGCCTTTAAATGCTCGGGGTGGAGGGCTGTGTGGCCCCCCTCCATATATTGAATGCGGCCCAGGGGTGGGCTCCCCCGGGCTTATAATTAATGAATCCGGCCCAGCAGACATTTTCTTTCTTTTTTTCCAATTCTGCTGGAGTCCTGTGGGATGTCAAAATGTTTTGCCAATTTATTTATTTTTTTGTCCCCAGGGAGGATTCCTCTGGGCACCCCAATGGGCCTAAGAGGTCAGGGCATCCCTAACCTGCCCCTTTATATTATTTTTCTTTTTTTACTTCAAGAAGGGGACTATGTCCCAGAGTCCTGTAATGGCTGTCAGCAACATTTTTCTCATTTTGCTGGCAGCCAATCAGAGCGCTCGCTTCTGAAGCAATCTGACTCCCGTGGGAGAGAGATGGCTCAAGAGAAATAAATCTCCCTGAGCCAATCAGAACTCTCTATTTTTAAATTGGTGCTCCCACAAGAGTGTCTCGTGCCTCTCAAGACCCAGCTGTGCAGATATACAATTATATTTTACCCTTAATTTCTCAAAAACTACTGAACGGATTTACACTAAACCATACAATGCACAATCTGCCTATCAAGATCTAGCTTCTTGACAAATTTGGTGTAATTAAATTCAGCAGTTTTTGCTTTAACCCTTCCTAAAGAAATCTATAGAAAATGCCTGGCGATTTTGGAGTTTTGGGACCCCCTTTTTTTCTCAACCCCTGCTTGACACATCACCCTGAAACATCCCATGCACAAACTAGTCAACAAGTTGCACCTTTTCGGAAAGTTTCATGGAGATTCATCAAACAGTATCAAAGTTATTAGCAACACAATAAATAATTCTCCTATGGAACAGCTGACTTAACTATAGCTACCCAGTGGTGACTGGGTATATATATATGTATTGACTTTTGACAAAACTGCACAAAACTATCAGTGATGTCATTTGAGATGTCATCAGTGATGTCACTGACCATGCCATGAGTGATGTAATATGTGAAGTCATAAGCAGTGCATTGCGGGGGCAGGAGTTATAGTTAGCTCACTAACTATAACAGCTGAATTTCTCTGGTTTTGCACGAGTCAACCTGAGCCTAACTTTAACGTCTCTGTAGCCTTTGTTTTTTTCAGTGAATTTCTAAGGTTTTTTTACTCCATTTTCTAACTATAAAGTGCCAGTAACCTTTGTTTTTTTCAGTGAAAATATATATATATATATATATATATATATATATATATATATATATATATATATATATATATATATATATATATATATATCCAAATAAGAAAAGATGCTCCTGCTGGAGGCCGGAGTCCCGTGGAAGGTGGTGCGAGAGTCGGAGGAGCCGCCGATAATCCAATTCCAAATGTCAGAGACCAATCGCTCGCACACGGAAAAATGAGGCAGGTTTGGAAAACAAAAAGATTTATTCCGTCATAAATCTACGTGACGCGTTTCGCCTAACGGCTTGATCACACAAAGTGCACTTAGTGAAAGCCTCGTTACATACTGGTAGGTAGAAATTAACAAAGGACTACTTGGCTGTGGGCGAATCGCCCGTAATATCAGCCGCCATCTTATAACGTGTTAAAAATCAAGTGAACAGATTAGATATATCTGACAATATTCGTAGTCCATCTAAGCAATGTTATATAAATTGGCATGTATATCCTTAATACTTGATAACACAATTCGATATGCCAATCACCCACAAGCTATACGGGTCCGGCCGAACGTGATCGCCATTTTGTAATGGCTATACACACATAGTGTGCCTGAGTATCCGTATCCTTGAAGTTAACTCTGGTCAGTTCATTGTTAGTGCTCCCCAAGTGGGTCATTTCATAAATATCAAGTGCCTCTGCTACATTCATAATATATACTTGCGCGAGCATAAGCACAGTTCAAGCATAAGCCTGAGACATAGAATGTGAACTGAAAAAACCATAGGTTTCAGGGGCGTTATAGTTAGTTGGACATTTCACTCGTACAAAACCATAGAAATTCCCCCGTTATAGTTAGTTCAGCTAACTATAACTCGCGCGCCCGCAATGCACTGCTGATGACGTCACATATTACATCACTCATGACATGGTCAGTGACATCACTCATGACATCACTGATGACATCTCAAATGACATCACTGATGACATCATCCTTGTGATAGAGTGGCAGACCTCCTCTCACCCTAATATAACCTTTGATACACACACTCAAAAATACAAACTAACATTTTCAAAACAATGGACATACCAATACCAGTTACAACACACCTATTCAGTAATTCCAAGATCTACACACACATCCACTCATTCACCAACAGTCCCTATACAGTCACTCATACATGTACTCACTCATCATATGTACTCATACACCTATACATCCTGTTACACACCGCCACTCATCCATAGAGTTACTCACACACATAGTCACACATGCAAACAAAGTATCAAACATCCATTTACTTGCATATACAGTTATACACACACTACCACACTTACTTCTACAGAAACTTACACATACTTACTCTCTTAAACAATCACTTATAGAAACACCTACTTATTTGTACAGGAACTCTTCCAATCTCTCACTCTCACATATACTCACTTATATACACCAATACTCACATATACTAGTTTAAAACATATGTAGTTACTCATAAAGACACTATTGAGACAGTCATTCACTCACTAACACACCCATACACATACTCATCCACCTATACAGTCCTGCACACATGCTGTCTTCAACACATACAAACAGTGAGTCACTCATTCATGCATCTATGCACTAAGTAATACCCCCCACCGAACCATACAGACACTCAGACACTCATACTGATACTCAAAAAACCAACTAATAACCCATATAGACACTCATGTAGCTACTCACCAACCCATGCAGCCACTTATACACAAAGTGAGAGACTGATACAGATATTTTCATATTTAAACATTACTCACTAACCCATGTATTCACTAAGATACACTTAGTCAGTTATACAATCAATTTTACAAAACAAATCATCCATTTAGACACTTATATACCCATTTATTCTTCCATCGACCTTGAGATATACATATATAAAACATATTTAATTTTCAGAAAAACACACATTCACTGGATGATGTCATCAGTGATGTCATCAGTGATGTCATTTGAGATGTCATCAGTGATGTCATGAGTGATGTCACTGACCATGTCATGAGTGATGTAATATGTGACGTCATCAGCAGTGCATTGCGGGCGCGCGAGTTATAGTTAGCTGAACTAACTATAACGGGGGAATTTCTATGGTTTTGTACGAGTGAAATGTCCAACTAACTATAACGCCCCTGAAACCTATGGTTTTTTCAGTGAATTTCTAAGGTTTTTTAAATGCTAATTTCTAACTATAACGTGCCTGAAACCTATGGTTTTTTCAGTGAATTTCTAAGGTTTTTTAAATGCTAATTTCTAACTATAACGTGCCTGAAACCTATGGTTTTTTCAGTGAATATATATATATTTATTATACTATGTATACATGTGAAAATGTCTCGGTCCCCTGTTTGCCTCGGTGGCACGGAAAAAATGGGTGGAACTGACGTCAGCACGCCGACGAGGTCCTCTTATGGCTCCGATGACGTCATACGGTGTCGCGAGCGGAGCCGTGCTCGTTGACGTGGGAGAGCTAGGAAAGAATTTCCGTGGAATGCTGGTGCAGGGGATATTCACCTAAGTGTTCAGGCTAGTCCTTTGGGAGCAACTGTTTATGTTGCCACTCCAGAAACCGAAACCAGTGATCCGAGGGCAGAGGCCCTGCAGATGGCACACGAGGTGGGGTGCCCAGTCGTGTGCACCGGCGGGGCAGCGAAGTGACAAGCACCACAACCCACAAAAAAGGTAACGAGGGCACTGAATAACACAGGATCTTCTCTTTGTATCTGGCAGGAACAACGAAGTTAAAATGCCCTAGTACCAAAATGTAGAATTAGTGCTACAACGGTCTTCAAGAGGACCTGCGATGCCGCTTCTGCCTCCCGTACCCTGGAGGCGGCACATGGGTCACGCGGTACGGTCATACTGCGGTGGGACGCACACTCGTTGACCTCTCATGGCACTGCTCCACACTTCAGGGAGGACGCTTTCCATTAGCTATGTTTTCTGATGACATGTCGCGCCGGCCCCGTCCAACAACAGAACTCCTTTAGATCCAAACAGACTCTTCCACTCTCTCACCGGAAGTGAAACCAGGCCACGCGGACACTTTCACAATACAACAGCCGGGAATGCACTTTTCGGTAAAAAAACCACATTCCTTCCTCCTAATTAATCAAATAAACGTCTCACTGAAGAACAGGGGCCAGCTTCGATCGGTAAACAGCCGTTACAACGACTTTTTTACTTTGCGATACCATTACAACGCATGCATTACCACGCATGCGTTGTACATCACGAAGTCATTACTACGCATTTTTTTAGAACGCATGGTCATTTACCACGCATGCCTTTACAACGAATTTTGTTGTAAAGGTATGTATGGTAAATGACCATGCGTTCTAAAAAACATGTAGACGATCCATGTCGTTGTAAGGAAACAGAGGCTGTTCCGTTTCCTCACAACGACGTGCACCGCCCCTCAGAGATGACGTGAAGCAGGAACCACGAGGAGAGAGGAACCATGAGGAGTGAGAGGTAAGGGGGATTGGGCATGGGGTGGGGGTTTCTTTTCTAGGGTTTAGGGTAGTGCAGTGGTGTTTGGGTGGTGTAGGGGGTCGTGCTGGGGGTAGTGTTTTAGGGTTTAGGGTAGTGCAGTGGTGTTTGGGTAGTGTAGGGGGTCGTGCTGGGGGTAGTGTTTTAGGGTTTAGGGTAGTGCAGTAGTGTAGGGGGTCGTGCTGGGGGTAGTGTTTTAGGGTTTAGGGTAGTGCAGTGGTGTATGGGTAGTGTAGGGGGTCGTGCTGGGGTAGTGTTTTAGGGTTTAGGGTAGTGCAGTGGTGTTTGAGTAGTGTAGGGGGTCATGCTGGTGGTAGTGTTTTAGGGTTTAGGGTAGTGCAGTGGTGTTTGTGTAGTGTAGGGGGTCATGCTGGGGGTAGTGTTTTATGGTTTAGGGTAGTGCAGTGGTGTTTGGGTAGTGTAGGGGGTCGTGCTGGGGGTAGATTTAGGGTTTAGGGTAGTGCAGTGGTGTTTGGGTAGTGTAGGGAGTCGTGCTGGGGGTAGTGTTTTAGGGTTTAGGGTAGTGCAGTGGTGTTTGTGTAGTGTAGGGGGTTGTGCTGGGGGTAGTGTTTTAGGGTTTATGTTAGTGCAGTGGTGTTTGGGTAGTGTAGGGGGTAGTGCTGGGGTAGTGTTTTAGGGTTTAGGGCAGTGCAGTGGTGTTTGTGTAGTGAAGGGGGTCATGCTGTGGGTAGTGTTTTAGGGTTTAGGGTAGTGCAGTCGTGTTTGTGTAGTGTAGGGGGTCGTGTTTTAGGGTATAGGGTAGTGCAGTGGTGTTTGGGTAGTGTAGGGGGTCATGCTGGGGTTAGTGTTTTAGGGTTTAGGGTAGTGCAGTGGTGTTTGGGTAGTGTAGGGGGTCGTGCTGGGGGTAGTGTTTTAGGGTTTAGGGTAGTGCAGTGGTGTTTGTGTAGTGTGGGAGGTCATGCTGGGGGTATATTTAGGGTTTAGTGTAGTGCAGTGGTGTTTGGGTAGTGTAGGGAGTCGTGCTGGGGGTAGTGTTTTAGGGTTTAGGGTAGTGCAGTGGTGTTTGGGTAGTGTAGGGAGTCGTGCTGGTGGTAGTGTTTTAGGGTTTAGGGTAGTGCAGTTATGTTTGGGTAGTGTAGGGTGTCGTGCTGGGGGTAGTGTTTTAGGGTTTAGGGTAGTGCAGTGGTGTTTGGGTAGTGGAGGGGGTAGTGTTTTAGGGTTTAGGGTAGTGCGCCCAACCAGCCACAATATCCGTGGACAAAGGGGATCCTGACTCTTTGGAACGCTCCGTCAATTGAATAATTTGGGTCAAGGGCCCTACCACGTCCAAGACCTATCAATTCCTTTCTTGGGATCCCTCATATACTTGGAGAAAAAGGTACATAGTTTCTCATCAATTTCAGGCGTGTGTGCCACCTTCCCCTTCAGTGAGGGCCTGGGGCATTCTCCCCTCATCCTATTCCTGACCTCCCTTTCAAGGGGTTGATGGATTTTCCCCACCACATACTCTGCCACTTTGGCGTCAGGTGTCCACTCTGCCGACCTAGGATGGTAAATTTGGGTAGGCTCGAACATGTCCGAGTGGACCCCGTCCCCAACCGGGGACTGAGAGGAGTGGGACTCTGGACGCCAGGGACGCCCCGAGTCCTTATCCTCATCGGAGGAGAAATCGTCCTCCGATACACCCTCTCCCTCTAAGGGAAACCCGCCGTCGGGGTCTACAATAGTGGTGACAGTGTCGCAATTTTCTCCGGGCCCCTCCTCCTCCCGGCAGGGTGCATGTTTTAGCGTTCGCGCACTCTTGAGGAAGGTCTCCGTAAGTTTATCAAATCCTTCCAAGTGCCCCGCGTTATGCTTAACGGCCCTTTTATTCCCCATCTGGGAGCTACTTGGACCCGCCACCACCAGATCTGGGTCACTGAACACCCCAGGGATGCTTTTCGCCAGCTTATCAACCTGATCCCTAAGAGGAGCCAGCGCCCTAGAAATAGCCAGAGAGAGGGCTTGGTCCACTGCTGGAGGGAGAAGTTGGGGGGCCATTCCTCCTCCACTTCCTGGTAGGAGGAGTAAAAATGGTCTTCTGGAGAAGACATGATAGCAGAGGGTGTGAGCACAGAACAAATGCCCTTAAAATCCTTAAGACAGCCCCCTCGCCGGTGCTCCAACAGCTGGGCTTTCCCCGAAGCTGTTATAAGAATAGACTGAGGCGCAATACCAATTACCACCACCAGGTGGCGCTGGTCACTAACGTGGCCGTGTGGGGAAATCACCGCGTAGCGGTGTCAAAATTAGGCGAGGGTTGGTCGGGAATCAAGCGGACACTAAAGGAGTGACCGGATTCCCAAACGCGCGTAAAGACCAGCGGGAGCGCTCGACGGAGCTGCCTCGCTCGGACCAGACGCGCCTGACAGGATCTCACCGCGCGCAGAGCACACAGCGGGAGAAACTGCGAGGGGGAGAACGCGCTCGGGCAAGAGCCTGCTGCGCAGGGAATATGAAACAATACCAAGGCAATAATGCTAATAACGTGCACAAGAAACCGCTATACAAACAGCAACAACGTCAGATTAAGCCAAGAATGTAAGGAATGCACTTAACTGACGAGCAGTGAAGAAAGAGGAAGCGGAAGGGACGTCACAATATTATATACGATGGACTGTGATATGATTGGACTATAGTTGCCTTGGAGACTACCCCCTAATGGTTCATGGGTTGTGTAGTCTTTTGTTTAATGATTGTTGTGTTACGTTTTCTTTGAACTGCTATGCAAATAAAGTGAGGAAAGATATGCATAATCCTCGCCTCCGTCCTGCCATAGAATTCATTAAACTTTATTTGATCTGATTTAGAAACATAGATCATAAAAGTGTACATAAAAACAGTAAATCCTCTTTCCTAATACAATACAGTGAGAATTAATTAAAACCAGTAGGTAAAAACGGGTGTTACAAAGCCCGGTTCAGAGCAACTTCAGGTTAACAGAATCGTAAAGTTCAATGTTTCGCAAGATCAATCTCATGTACTTCGTGCAAAATACGCAATAAGGGGTCCAAGTAAGATGTAACGCTCCAATACCTGACCAGTTTGCACTATATAAAACTGCAGAAAAACTAAAAATAAAAAGTGTTTTGCACACTTCTGTCATTGGGCTATATGTGGGCTACATCTGGGTGATATTTGTGCTACATTTGGGCTCTTTTTTCTCTGGTGGCCATCTTGGGAGACTTATTTGTTATGAAGTTTCCTAATTTCGTCATTTACTGCAGTCTCCTCAGTAGGAAATGCTTTCAGTTTTTTACTTTGATTCCATCAAGAAGGCATTCAGATGTGTCACACATTTGCCATAAATTCAGAATGTTAGCACTCTAGTTGTTCATTAGATCACTGTAGTAAAGCTACTGCTCACCAGGGAGTTAACTGGAAGTCTACTGCTGGTATTGAAAGTGATTGTTTCAGTCTGCATGTCAGAATTTTCTAATGAAATAGAAGAGGATTTGAGATCTCACTTAAAACATGCCCTAAATTTTCTTTCTGCAGCACTAACCATAATTTCTATGGCAAAATGAACCCCCTCATTTTGTTCCTTTTTAAATTAAATGTTTTAAGTGTTACCAGTTTATTCCAATCAAGATGGCTTCAGGTGTGCCATACTTTTGTCATAAGTAAGACTGTTAGCGCTCTAGTTGTTCTTTAGAACACTCTGGGAAGCTGCAGTAGAACACAAAGGCATCAACTGACAGTCTCTGCCCTTGTTGGATGTACATGTTTTACTGAGAATGTCAGACTTCATTCTCACATGACTGAGAAAGATAATGTGAATTTACAGAAAATATGCTCTCATTTTAGCTTCTAGATCACCTTCCAAACCTCAATGGGAAAAGTATGAGAAAATAGTTTTCTCTCAAACATGATTCATGATATCCCAGCAGAAGGATTTTTCACAGGGTAAAATCACCTTAGAACACACCACAATTCCTAAAATTAGTATGGTACCATCAACAAATGAATTCTAATGTAACTAAAGTCTGTTATCACCCTTTATAGTTCTCCTTTTGGTAACCCTCAAAATCTTCGATTCACTACAATGCATTTCAATGGGGTACTATCATTTATATTAGGCCCAAGATGGCTGTCAGCAATTCCAGGATGAAGTGCTGACAGCCAATCAGATCTCACGATGACATGTGTGGTTAGGCTCCGCCCAGATATATATGTGACTTTACTTTTCGAATTTCTCAGGAACTACTGAACGGATTTACACCATTTAAGCAAAAGGCACGACACTGAACCAAGGGCTACCTCTTTGCCAAATTTGGTGTAATTCCGTTCAGCAGTTCGGGCTGTAGCTGCGACTGAAAGGTTCCTATGGAAAAATGAATGGGAAAAACGTGTTTTGGGACCCCCTTTTTCTCGGCCCCCGCTTGACGAATCACCCCAAGACTTTCAGGATAGGAGCGGACCGGAGCGCGCCAACAAGTTGGAAGCTTTCGCGAAGATTCGTCAACCGGTGCCAACGTTATTTCAAATAGAATGTTGTGGATTTCCTATGGAAAATAGGTCCTAACTATAACTATCTACTGGCGACCGCCAGTAGATAATATATATATATATATATATATATATATATATACATATATATATATATATATATATATATATATATATATATATATATATATATATATATATCCAATTGTGCTGCACCCCTTAACCTCCGAAGCGGCGAGAAAGGATGCTCGAACTCCTCTTGTGCGATAAAACTTTTATTTTCCTCTCATCTTAGTCATAACGCATTTGGGCCGGTAAAACGGCCTTGATCACATATCTATATATATATATATAGTGCTATAAGGGGTCAGGGTAGAGGTTCCCTGACCCCTTCTATCACTTTTTAATTTTATTTTCCGCACTGGGAACTGAGTCCCAATGAAATAAATGGTGGCCACAACTTTCCTATTAGGTTGCGGCCAGCCAATCACAGTATTGCTGTTGGCACGTGGATTTGCGAATCCGCAGAGGACCCAAGGAGAATCGCATCCCTAGATATACACATTTGTATTTTGGTTAATATCTCTAAAACTACTGAAAGGATTTACACCAAATCACAAAAAGACCTCTTTCTGGACCAAGAGCTAACTTTCTGCCAAATTTTGTGTAATTTCGTCCAGCGGTTCGGGCTGTAGTCCTGTTCAAATTCCGTATGGGAATTGACATGGGTAAAATGTGTTTTGGACCCCCCCCTTTTTCTTGGCCCCCGCTAGACTTATTACCACAAGACTTTCCAGACAGCAGCTGAAGTGAGCATTGATTGTTTGAGGACAATTTTGTAAAGATTCATCAACCAGCGCCAAAGATATAGGCAAGTCAAAAAACACTTTTCCTATGGAAATATGGTCTTACCTATAACTGCCTACTGGAGACCGCAAATAGGCAATATGTGAATACATATCTTTTTTGTAACTGCATTTTTATGGAGACGGTGTTCTCTGCACTTTACATTTTCCTGAATTATTTTATTGGCGTTGATGCATTTGGCCTATTTTATTTGCATTTATGCATTAATAAAGAGTAATCAGATTTGATTTTTATAATAGATATTAAGAATTTGTAGTCTGAATTGTGAAATGAACAGTTAACCAAAATTGAAATAATAATACAGTTTATTGATTCTTACTGTTGTCATTCCTGTTTAAGAATACAGCATTCAGGATGAGGGATGATTAGAATAGGACATTGGAAAGTCAGAGGTATATTTATGAGGAGGGTAGCGTCGCATTTGCACTACGTTACATGGTACATGCACAACACAAACCTTAAGTAAGATTTATGAAGCCATGCAGAACCACTTTACATGGCCCTGAGTGGCTTCATAAATCTGGAGTAACACAACGCATCACAAATCCCTGCATTGCGTTACTTTGCCCTGGGAAAACTTTCCATAGGCATTGCTTGGGTGTTCCCACACAACTCCCATGGTTTTTGATGCATTCCATGATTTACCAGAACTGGCAAAACTGGGAATTCGCCAAATGGTTACGTCTTCCGAGGGGAGGCATAATGCTGAGAAATATCTCTATTCTGCAGCACACATAAACAGAGGAATATGCCTCCAAATGAGCACCAGTGAATGGGAAAAGGCAGGAATGTGCTGTATTGCTTTAAATACAATGCATTACTGCCCTTTCCCTGTCAAGCAGCGCAGCACAGCTAGGTGACTTGCTGTGCTGCACTACGTGACTTTCTCATAAATGAGTCCCTGAGTGTTTGATAATGCACATGTCATTTAATCATAGTAGTGCCGGAAATTCTGCCCAATTGAACCACAATGTTTAACCCAAGAGTACCCCTGAGGAATATTCCTTTTTGTTCAAAATAGACTTAGGGCCTGAATCAACAATTTTATTTTTCACATACAACAGCGGTGTTTCTTTAAAAATGTTCCTGATCCAAATAATTGTTTCTCTTTTCCCTTCTATTTTCTTTGCCTTTAATTCTTTTCTTTTTGTCCCCTTTTCTTTGATATTTCAATCCTTTACCTTTTCTATTATGTTTCTAACTTATTTCTATATTGGTATTGATATTTTGACCAAGAATTAGTACTATTTTGCATCATGGTTGCTCCACTTATTTGTCACAGCCATGAAGCAAAATACTAGCCGACATTTACAAAGACATGCTGGAGCCAAATTGCATTCCCATGCATCCACCCATGTATTTTGATGCAAACTCAGATTTACTAAAACGCTGTAAAGAAGGGTTTGTACCAAAATGATGTTCCTACCCAAGAGAGGATTAACGAGGAGAAACATATTAAGTTCTCCTTGTACTTCCTCTTTCGATGTGTGCTGCATTTTTCAGCACACATAGAAAGAGGAATATGCCTCTAAGGATTGCTTTCATGCAGGAAGGTTTCCCTTCCTGCACAAAACCAATCCTGCCCATAGCGCAGGTACCCATGCATCATTATGCAAAGACACCTGTGTTGGCACATAGGCTGCTAGAAGTGCGGCAGCGATATGAGAGAGCAGAAGAGCAGTATATCTTAATATATATTTATGCTATCTCCGTTACAAACAACACAGCACAGGAAGTTACTTTGGGGCATTGCGTGAAAGGTTAGTAAATCCGAGCCTTCTTTTTCTGCTCTCTGTTTTTTCTTTTCCCAAGATCTTTATTTATCATATCAATTTCAGCTTTTTTTCTCTTCACTTCTGCTCACTTTTGTAAAATATTTTGTTTCCTTTTTTCTTATCTAAGTTTTTATATACATTCATTAGCTAATCTGCCACACATTTTTTCTACCCAGTTCAATTATGCTTCATTTTTTTATTTGGCAGTTTTTTTGTAGCACAAACTTGGCCCAAATGTATTGGAGTGCTTTGCATGAGCACCAGCTACATTACACAAGGACACATTCATTTTTTGTAGGCACAGGGAGATTAAGTGATTTGCCCAGAATCACAGGATGTTGAGCTGACAGAGAGACTTGAACCTGGTTCCCCAGTTCCAAAGTCGGCATCTCTGGCTGTTACGCCACATCCTCTCTCCTGGGCATTTGTTGCTAAAACAACAAAGGTTTCATGAACCATACTTATAAATGTACAGAAATGTAAAGGAAGCACAGAAAAGCAATTGTATTAAATTTATAGGCAAGTTGATTTAAAGTTTACAATGAACAACAACAGTAATAATTCACACAACATTACTCAGATCAACAACTGAAACAGCAGGCATTTCTAAGAGCTAAGAAGGCTATCATGTTAATAAAGCAATGTTGTTATTTTGATCTCATATCACTGCAATCCACATTTCAGTAACAAAAGAACCCATTAAGGATCCTAGGATTAACTTCCTAGCTGTGGCTTTAGATAGTGAGGCCACAGTGTAGGTATAATTATTGTTTAATTCCTCCAATTACATGTTGTTTTTTGTAAACTAAGGGATATTAAACACTGTGTGTTAGCATCACAGAGAATGCTGATATTTACCTTCCTCACTAAACTCTATAAAGCATGCAAATGATAAGACCTCTTCCACCACAGGAATTCTTTTACTCCACTGAAGATCACTTTGTGGCCAAAGCTATGATTCCATTACTTCAGCTCACCAACAAGACACCCAAATCACAGCCTTTGGAAGACAAAACAAAGAAGACCACGTCAAAGAGCAAACACCCTCAATTTTTTCCCTTCAAGCAATTTACAGCCTTGTAATTCCATGACCTGGACAGAGCTGGAGATGCAGGTTTTCTTTCCAACTCAGTCCTTCAGGAAATCCTAAAAACAGCAGCTACTGCACAAAGAACAATGAGCATAATCAACAACCTCCTATCTTCTGTCTCCTTCCAATCAAAACTCAAATATCCTACATATGACTACACATTAAGAAGAAGAACCACTACCTGACAAACATGTCCAGCACAATATCAATCTAAATTGTCATGTTACTTGTAAAACTGAGAGGAAGGGCACCACTCACTCAGATTTGTGATGTACTTGAAGAAAACAGCCTATTCTCTAAGCCACAAAATCTGTTCTATCCTGGGAAGGCAAGGAATGTCATCTGCCCTGACCACCATCTGTTACATACTAATAACAAAGGTGAATATAAATGGAGATTCTGCACATTTTGAAATGGACCTGTAAGTTGCTTTGGTCACTGTTGATCACCTGTCCGTCCTTGAGAGATTACAAAAACTCTTCATTAAAAGGAACCTCCCTACACTGAACCTCTCCTACCTATCCAACAGAACATGAACCATGGCATTTCCCCCATAAACATCGCCCGTTTCAAAGGAGTCATACTGCAAGGATCATTTGTTTTCAATCTACTTTTCAAGATTACCTTAGCTTTCTTCAGGCTTGGATAAAATCGTGGCATTTGACATCCTATAATTATGCAGATGACACTCAGATCATCCTGAAACTAATAAACTCAAAGGATAAGGACAGATCGGGACTACATTGAGGTCTTTGAGATGTTGACCTATGGATGCTAGATAGAGACAAAATACTGGAAATTGCTGTGATTATCACAATTATAGCAGATCTTAACAAAGAGAAGTGGAAACTTAGAATAGCAGCCTAGTCTACAGTTTGTGGTGCAATAGGCAAAAGAGTAATTTTAGACAGTGGTAAAAAGGACAGAGTATCATCCATGAACTGTACGATCATCCTTGGCTCCTGTGGATTCTATTGCTTCTTTCAGTCTCTCCCTTATCAGGAATTTTTCAGTGGGAATGTAAAGTTCCAGAAAATTGCCCATTCCAAGGAAGACTCATCATCACTCCACCCGTCCCATCCATCCTGTATAGCATATTGGGACTTTCAATAAGGCAACATAATTTTCTTCATATTCAGAGCTCTCTGAGACCTTGATTTAAGTCCACCACCAACTGCCGCAACAAAACTGGGTCCTTCCTGCAAACACATAACAGGGGCCTCCTGGAGAGAAAGAAGTAGATGTCCGGCTGCTCCCCTATTGTTACCTTTGAGAAGTTCATGTCCAGGCTAGTCAAGCAGTGTTAATGCAATTAATGTATGTTGATACTGCCCCTACCCTTGTCCTCCCCAAGGATCAGGCTTAATCCCCCTCAATAGACTTAATATGTAAAGAAGTGTTTGGTCTGCCAGCAGAGTTAATAAATTGTCCCAGAAGGGAAGTTCAGAGCCTGAATCTAATCAAGGATGACCCAGAAAAATATGATCAAAACCCAAAGTACATGAAAGAGCCCACTATGTCACAATTCAAATTGAATTTGCACTCAGGACAATTGTTTATCTGGAAAGAAACACTAATCACTTCTTTAAGATCAGATAATGCAACATTATTATTTTGGTGCAGCTTTCACCTTCAGTGTTAATATAGTAAATCATGACATACTTACAGTGAATAATTCACACTCACACTATAGTCAAAACTAAAAGGGAATATTCCTTTCTGAAAGGCCAATTAAATTGTGAAGCCTGCACGTCACACTGCATGCCATCAACCCTTTTAAAAATTCCGGGGCATATTATCAAGAAACGGCGTTAAAATTATCGCCGCTTTAGCGGCAGAAAACTGCCGCTAAAGCGGCGATAATGGGCTTGATAATATGCCCTTGAGAATTCCAATAGAAGCCCATGTTCTGGTGTCAACATGGGCTTCTATTGGAATTCTCAAGGGCATATTATCAAGCCCATTATCGCCGCTTTAGCAGCAGTTTTCTGCTGCTAAAGCGGCGATAATTTTAATGCTGTTCTTGATAATATGCCCCTCCCTTCTGTAACAGACTATCTGTGCACAGATAATGGGCACAGGTAGGCAGTAGGTCTACTTACTAACTCCACACTTGTGAGCACATGTGTAGGCACACAAGATCATGTGTAACTAGCCCAGTGCCTCTTATCCCGGCTGCACAGCTGCTGACCTCATAATAAAAGGAAAGCACTGACGGTTAGGATTCAAAACTATTCACCAGAGCTTGTAGTGATTGAGACTCAGTTAATGATACTCACAGCAGAGATTCAAGAACAAAGTGGTCCACAAAACAAATAATAAAGAGAGGCAAGTAGGTTAGAGCCCAGTTCTTCATAATGTTCAATTTGTTTACTTAACAATTTGAACATTTGTACCTAATATGCGTGTCAGGATTTACTAAGCCACACAAAGCCTGATTTGCGTGACCTTAATTGGCTTAGTAAAAAACTAAGGCAAGGCAGTACGTAGCACTGCCTTGCATTACCTTGCATAGGGGAGGCGTTCCATGGGTGGAGCATGGGTGTTCCCATGCATCCACTCATGGATTGTGATACTAACCCAGAGTTAATAAACTCTGCAAACCTGGATTTGAGCCATAATGGTGCATCTACCTGAGGCTGGTGTAACAAGGAGAAATATTTGTATTTCTTCTCGTTACTTCCTCTCTCTATGTGTGATGCATTTTACATCACACATAGAAAGAGGAAACTGTCTCTTAGGGTTGTTTTTGTAAAGGATGGTATCCCTTCCTGCACAAAAATAATCCTGCCTGTAACGTAGGCATCTTTGCTCCTTGGCATAAGTGTCCCTGCATTAGTGCTTGGCAGCACACAGTGTGCCAGTGCAAGAGGAGAAAGCAGAAGTGTAGTATATCTTAGCAGATATCACATTTCTGCTCTCTCTGTTCCACGTAACACAATGCAGTAAGTTTTCTTGCTGTATTGCATGAAACTTGAGTAAATCTCGGTCTAAATGTCAAGTCAAGTAAAAAAAAGCTTTATTCGACAGTACATGTCATAAAAGCGTTACGGATAAAAAGTTAAAACAATACAGAAAGTTAAAATCTTAAGTAAAAACATTTGTGCAAAATGGCAAGCTAGTCATGAGATTTTCCCGATATAGTACGAGGACATAAATTCATGGTATAACAGGCATAAATTCATAAAATACAATTCATCTCAAAAACATTTAAAAATCATATTAGACCCCACACATCACTTTTAGCCCAGGTGCGCATACGTAATTGGAAGAAGATTCCTGTTTCCTTTTTCAGCCATGGTTTGCTGCGATCGAATATACCACATCCACCTTAAGAATTTTGCCACCGGAATTGCATACGTAGGTGATGGATCGGTACAGAGAATTAGCAGAGCTGTACTACCTGATCTAGTACCGATATTCCTACTAGTCTGTGCCAATCAAGCTTTGCGCGGACCAGTGTAGGCAGGGCAGACGAACAGCACGTGTGATAAGGTTTCTGCGTGATCAACACATGTGTGGCATTTATTATTCTCAGTGGTGGACCATTCAGATGTAAAACACTTTAGGGGTAAAGTTCCTGTTCTGAATTGGAAATACAGTTTCCGATCGAAGGGCTTTGTAATGGCATCCCAGTAGGGCCTAAATGTACTCCTCGGCCCTTATTACACATAGGGCCCTTATTACACATAGGGCACACTTTTCCTGTTTCCACCTTGCACACAGGGGCGTAACAAAGGCCCCCGCAGCCCCTGCAGTGCGGGGGGGCCCAAGTTCCAGGGGGCCCCCTCAGCAAAGTATGCTGGCGTGAGAGCTCCTGAGTGAGCCAGAAGGGGGCCCTCCGTGTACTTTGCAGGGGGGCCCCCTCGAGTTTCGTTACGCCACTGCTTGCGCAAACAGGGAAAGTGTGCCCTTTTAGAGAGAATGCGCTGCCCTCAGGGCAGTCATGAACTTGTGGTTCTCTGGGAGCAGTGCATTCAAGTGGCATATGGACCGGCTGCTTCAAAGCCCCTCCATATTTTACTGTGCAGATGGCAACCCGACTGCTCTTTGAGGAAGAACTAGAGATCCCTTTGCTGGCGGGTGTAGTGAGTGACTGCATCTGCCTGCCAGGGGATGTCTGGGTGGTCCATGGGACCCCCTTTCACCCTCCAGAGGGCTGCCAACAGGGGGCGCACTGATAGTGTGCCAGCTTTTTGTGGCACACTTTCAGTACTCCTCCTGACAACTTTGCCTTTGCTCCAGCATCCATAACACGGCGCGGTTGCAGAGGTAAAGAGATTCCTTTCATTTGAAAGGGGCCACACCCCCATGCAAATGAGGGAAAGCCCTCTTGAGAAAGCGCTTGGGCTACATGTGCGCCAACACTGATAGTATTACAGAAGGGGTCACACAAGTGTCTACAGCCCCTTAAATAATACCAAAGTGCCCCGGAGGTACACATAGTAGGAGCACATGCCCATTGGCCCCAGGGGCTCTTTCTGTAATAGAGTCTCTGGTATCTACTGAAAGCCAGTTGATGTTTTAAGGGTGGATATAATGTGATACTACTTATGGAGATTATGCACATTCTGGCTGCCTGAGTCTGATGTATTTCGAGGCTAGCAATGAGTTTCTTAGCAAGAACAGTGTAGACGATGTTACCGTTGCAGAGACTTCATGAATGGCCTCATCTGCTTGTAAATGTGAAGGAGTGGGAGCATTTTCCAGAGACGTGAGAATTGCATTTTCACACCCTTTACCACTGTAATGCTTTGGGAAGCAAAGTTGAGGTTGGTGTGAAAGAGAATTCCCATATTCCTTACTTTAAGTGACACAGATGGAGCTGTTCCGAAGTGGTTGTGGCCAGTGAAGTTGTAGTGATTTGGTCTCTAAGGCTCTGATCATTATAATCTTTGTCATGGTGCCCTTCATGCACAGAAAGCTCTTCTTTGTCTTGATATAATTTCTGTAGAATGTGTGATTAATCAACGCTATACCAATTTTATTTGTGTTAGCTTTTGATTGTGTTACACGATTTGATATTAATTATGCATATCAATGCATGCTTTTCTATTCTAGTACACATTCAAAAACAGTGGGGTGCCTATGCTTATCCTATTGCAAGGACGAAGTAGGTTTAAACAGGAGAGAGGTAAGGAGAAAAACCCTCTAAATAAGAAAAACAATAGGGAAAGGGGTAGCAGACATTTTTTTTTTTAAATCATGGCAGCGGGTGAGTGTGTGTGCAGCATTTTTCAACAACAGGCAGTGACGTAGTTACGGGGGGCTGTGCGCCCCAGGCGGCACTTTTTTGGGGGGTGGCGGTGAGCGCAAGGTAAGTGTTCTCTTTTTTTAACTTTATTCGTCGTCTGTCACCCTTCCCCCCCCCACCCCTCCTTCTTACCTGCACTTGGGGGCAAACTCAGGGACCGTCCCTGGCAACAGGTAGTAATGAAGTAGGCTAGAAACACAGTACAATTGCATCCCGTCTCTCAGATATGGTAACAGAATTTTGAAGATTCAACCCCCTCCACTTTAACTCCGTTTAGCTCTCGTCACTAAAATGTCAATGTGCCGACAGTGAACTAGCCCAAAATTATCTTGATTATGTTTTGTACGGTTTTGGTTTATGTGCAAATGATAAACTTGAGTCAAAAGTTCATTTTTAAAAGAAAATATTTACTAACTCACCTCTCTGCGATCTTCTGAACAGATTTATTTGCGTGAATTGTGATTTGCATTGCACGATTTGATATTCTTAGTCAGACATTTGTATATTCACTCTGTTCTGCCAGCACCTCATAATCAGTGGAATGGATACACGCTTCCTCTTAGGAACAATCTTAGTCCGACGAACCATAAAAGCCGATCTTCATATAGAATAACTCATAGGTCAGATTTGTATTTGGTTAAATAGCACCGCTTTGCAGTCAGCAAAGTATCTGCTATTAATTCAATATAATCGTCTTCCTTATTTTTTTTTGTATAACAATTTTTCAGAAAACTTAAAAACAACGTAGCCACAGTTTTATACGTTAAGCTACATTAATAACTTACATTTTTAAGTAATATGCATATATTTAGATTGTCTTTGATCTATAATTAGAGAAAGTTGATAAAACATTAGCAGCACTACCTGATTCTCAATTTCGCATGAGCATACTCTGGGGGATATTCTCAAGAACGTGTGTTAACTATCGCCAAATTCAGCTTAACGCAGCTTCTCACATCGCAGTCCATCGCGGAAAAATAACACTGTGTTAACGCAGTATTCCCAACACGGCGGCACCATGCGATAGCCACACGTCAACACGACAAATGCCCGCGATAAAATCAACGCAACGCCGAAAAAATGCGAAACACGAACGCCAAAAAAGCTGCGAAGTCCCAAATCGCAAAACAAAAAGCAGCGATAACCAGCGACAGGCCTGCGATTCCCACGCGACATGCGGGAAAATGCACCATAAAAGCAGAGAAAAAAAACGATAAAAAAATGCAACTGTGTAGCACCATGGACGCACCCGGACCGAGTGCAGAGGACAACGCAAACCCCACAAGCCCCACAGACGACCAGCCAGGACTGGGGGCCGGGGAAGGGCAAGGAGAAGAGGAAGAGGAAGAGGAAGACGGGGAAGTCCGCAGGAAAACCTGATCATCGTCACAGAGGTGACAGGACACTACCAACAACTGTCCCTCACCTCCACTGTGTCATCAGCCACACAAACGGAAATATGGCAACACATCTTGAACAACGTGAATGCAGTCGGAGTGTCGAGGAGGACAATGGAAAGGGTCAAGAGGCACTGGAATGATGTGAAGGGCAAAACCAAGAAGAAACCAGATGCCAACATGAAAGCAGCAACGCAGATAGGAGGTGGGGGACCAGCGGCATACCAGGAGCTGGATGACATTGAGAAAATGGTGGCTACAGTCATCAGTCGGGATACGGTGCCAGGAGTCGGGGATCGGGACACTGCTCAACATGACCTGACACAACATCAACAGGGTGAGTACCGACCAGGGACTGGGGGGACGGGGGGAGATGGGCACAATGGCACACATGCACAATTAAGTACAGCACCCTGCACACCCACAATGACTCAGGATCATGTCCCTGATCCCCGTGCCACACTGCAGCACACATACAGAAACCCATGGAATGTGTGTCGAAAAGAATTTATTTAAACATGCTGTGCCTGTGGTCAGTTTGTACGGTCTCATGATTGCTAAGGACTGCCACAATGTGACGTCCTCATGTGAAGAAATTGTCAATGATGGTGTTCCTATGGGCTATTCCTACTGCAGCTGCAGTGGGGTGTGGTCCACCTGCCTCATCTTCCTCATCATCGTCCGGTGCATCTGGCACTCGTAACAATGGGGCATTGGTGCGTACACATATGTTGTGCAACACACAACATGCAACGATCATCTTGCACACAATGTCTGGGCTGTACAGGAGCCTCCCGCCTGTGATGTCCAGGCACCTGAAACATGACTTCAACACACCAAATGTGCGTCCCACGATGCCCCTGGTGCGTTTGTGGGCCGCATTGTACTTCCTCTGGGCCTGTGTGGTCGTGGCTTGGAGGGGTGTCATCATTCAAGGGCAGAGTGCATATCCTTGATCACCTGTGACAGTGCAGAGAGACATGAGTCAACAGTTGGTTCTGCAAGATGTGTAGGCAGGCTCACTAGTTCATTGGCGTGTGATATGTGTGTCATAGTGATTACTGTTTGACATGTACTGCTTGTAGCAAATGAGCGCCATCAATGTGTACAACGTAGCCTCACTGCTGCTCCTCCCTCCCCCCGAGCCCATTTACTTGTGTGCGCTGCGCGGTTGCATCACTTGCACCCCTACTGCACACCATCGTCATGCCTGTCTGCGCATGTCCCCAAGCCTGACAACGACACTGTGATGTTGTGCGTTGAAGGTGGGCGGCCACGTGTGTGTAGGCCTATGGTAGGGATAGGGCGGACACAGATGTAGAGTTCATGGCTGGCTGAACTCGCGCTGCGGTCGAGGCAATACATTTGGCCTATGCTGCGGTAATAGCGACACACACACAACAGTTGGAATGTATGATCCCGGACCTCGAGCGGGCTTGCACTCATCCATTTATCCCTTCGGCTGAGCCCGCACTCCGGGGGCATGCCACATCGCAACATTGTCCATTGCGGGACGGGTGGCGCCGACACTACAACAGAGACACACACCTTAGGTACTTCATTGGCAAGCCCAACACTTAACCACGCCCAGAGCCCCGGGGTGATTATCCACACCCCTACGCTGGCCTGGCATACGCCGGGCCAGCCCACTCCGCGCACGCTTACAGGGGGGGACGTAACAAGCTACATTTCCGCATTCTTCCCCGCTGTCTGCGGTTGCATGGTTGCGTCCACTGTCCAGTACACTCCAGACACCAGCAGTGTATGTCGACATGGAAGTGACTGTGGTCTGTATACTGCAGTCTGTCCAGCACATCCACTCCACACATGGCATTGTGTACATTCACATTCATGGGTCACTTGCCTCCTTCGCACATGCCGTGTTCCCACCTCTCCCCACATTCTGCTATTGTGTGGCTGAGGTGCCATGCCGTTGATGGCTTGTGTAGATGGCTAGCCCAGGTTGCCACAGTAAGTTGTGTTGTTGTGTTTGGAATGTTGGGATGTTGGTTGTCATGTTGTATGTGATTTTGTGACGTGTGCATTCCCAGAGTTGTGAGTTGTCTGATTGTGGTGTTGAGGTGTGGTGTGTTCCGTTGGTACTTACCGACGAGCAGTGCATTTCCATAGGTGCCATCCTGGAAGCGCTGGTTGATGATGGACTGTCGGAAGATGAATGAATCATGCACACTGCCTGGGTAGTTGGCGACGACATTGGTGAAGAGTCCCCGGTGGTCCACTATTGCCTGCACATTGATGGAATGCGTGTGTTTCCTGTTGCGGTAATTGTGTGCAGTGGCGGCAGGGGGCACGAGGAGTACATGTGTGCAGTCAATTGCCCCCAACACGTGCAGGAAGCCAGCTATGGCGTAGAAGCCTTGCTTGATCTCCAGCTGTTCCTGCCCAGTGTGTGGGAAGTAAAGTTGCTGGGGTACCAAGCTGATGATGGCATCCAAGACAGGTGTGAGGAACTTTGACAGGGCTGGCTGTGAGACTCCTCTGACTATGGCAGTTGTTGGTTGGAAGGTCCCAGAGGCCAACAGGTGCAGCACGGCCAGCAGCTTTGTCTGCGGAGGGATGTTGGTTCTCCGCTGTGTTGGTGCCATCAGCCTGTGGGCAATGAGGGTCAGGATGCGGAGGATGGTTGTCCTTTTGAGCCTGTAGTGGGCAATGACTTCCTCTGGCGTTAAGTCTCTGAGGCTGGTGCATTTTCGGAAGGTCCGGTGTCTTTGTCTGCGCTGCCTCTGTGGTGGTCCAGGGGGGGCCTTGGGGGGGTGGGGGCCTGCGGGGGGTGGCGGTGGGTGCTGTGGCCCTCTTGGGGTTCCGAGCTGCATGATCAGTAGCTCCATGGCATCTGTTGTTCTTCTGGTGTGGCTGGGGGTTGGGCTCCCTTTTATGGTGCAGGTTGTCGTCCGACTTAGCACCAGGTAGAAGCAGGTGTTAAATCCCTGCTGCTAACGCGCCTTATCGCATGTTTTTTAATCTTATCGCCGATCTGGCTGGTCGTTGGGAATGTTGCGGAGTGGTGTTTTCGCGGCTTTTTGCACGGGAACGCCTACTCTGCATCTCATTAGCGTTAGTTGCCGGTGTCATCCGTGGCGATGTTTTTTGCGGCTGCTATCGCAGGGAAACTGGTGATATCTGTTGTTAGCGATTAATTTATCACCACTTTGGCTGCGATAAAGTGGTGCTAACTCGGCGATAAGTCCTTGAGAATATGCCCCTCTAACTTCTTTGCAGAAATCACCTCCTCCCCCACCCCCCGTTTCCCGATTAACTTTTTACATCTATTTCTCCTTTTTATATACATTATGCTTAAGTAATTATCTTGTTTTGATTATGTATGCACAAATGAGTTATAAAGTTGTTCTAGAACAGTGCAAAAGATGCCTGGCTATGTACATAAAATAATAACTAACTACATATCATGGAAAAAAGGGATAGTTTAACTTCATGTTAAATCCCTTAATAGCATAGAGAGCCTTCCTATATTATGTAGATGCCAACTTGAAGCATAACATAGACTCTGCCAAGCATCACATTCCACCCCTGCCCTATAGGCATTCCCACTGTAATTGATAAAGGAAACTGACATTGGGGATGATCATAGGTTTACATAGTTTGTTGTGAACATTTTTCCTGAACTACATGTGTGTGTTGCTAACTCAACATGGTATGGACTACATTAACTCATTTGTATTTACTATATTCACAAGAAACTGTAGTCTCATTTTTTTCCTGCATAGTTGAGGCGCGAAGTTTAGCAATGATGTACTTCCCTCCCTTCACATTTGCTTCCAGCCTCCTTCAGCGAGCTCAACCAGCCATTTCCTGCTTCTACTGTTTCACTGTCTGGCACCTGAGACAAGTTAATATATTTAAATTATATCTGTAGTCAGGGTAATTAATCAAAAGACACATGCGTTCTGCTGTTATTTGAATTTCTGCTTTGCACTGAACTGTTTTATCATTAAGGGAAAAAAACAGCATGAATATCATTTAAGCAAAGCAGGTCGGCAATATTTTTAAACCCTTTTTTTCAGAAGCAATGTGGGACTGCCGTAGATTATAAAACGCTGGCACTGTTGAGCAGGAGAGCCATGGTTATACACAATATTACACGACAAAGAAGAAAACGTGCCTTTTAAGGTACATTAAGGCACAACTTGAGAGGAAGTACTTCACTCATTAAAATGACCTACTGTGTCCCTCATTATGAGTGTGCTGTAATTTCCAATTCCTCACGGTGGTGGCCGTGTTTTGTGGGAAAACTTCAACACTTCGTTTTTCCCCCCAGCCATTTCACCCGGGACAATCAGTGTTTAAAGCACCAGATCTGCATGTTTTGCCTTTTTTTTTTAGCACCTTGCCCCAGTAAATTTTGGCAGGTGTGACCGGCCAAAATCTGTCGAAGGGTAAACAGGAAGGGTGTGATCCTCATTTCATAGCACAGAATTGTGATCCCTGCACAAAACCCTGTTTGTAGTCAGGATTTGAGGGAATCAATGCGAGAACATGGATTCATTCCTATGTGTTTTCCCATTCCAGGAGGAAACGCTCATAAATGCACTGCATTGCCACACCTTTGAATTAATGACCTCCACTCTATTGGTTATTCCAGGTACAGCAATACCAATACAGTTTTCCCTCCGATCTCAGAATGAGGGCCTGTGTCTATGCTGTTTCATGCATACATAATCACACACGGCTGGGGAACCAAAACCAGCCCTGACAAAAAGGCTCAAAGAGCCCTGCTTCCTTTGTTCCTTTGCCAATCTCTCTCTTTCCATGCATCCATTCTCTCTCTCCTTCTCTCCTCTCTCTGTTCTCTTTGGCTGACCGCCTTCTCTTTACCTTCCACCACGTTCCTCCCTCCCTCTCCTTCTCTGTCTCTCAAAGCCTCCTCGTGGCTGCTGAAATTAACCTCTGGGGGCTGGGGAAAGTGACAGAGGCACCAGGAGTGGCCCTAAGTTTTCAAAACTGGCCTCCAGGGGTAGCAGTCCGAGTCCAACGGCATAAAGCCCAGGGGAATAAAAGGCCTTTTATTTCTAAAAGATGAAGCAATATCTCAGACTCCAACATATCATGTTGTATTTGTGTTCCAAACGCATGTTCTCTTTTGTCAGACTTCTCCAGTGCTTCAACTGCGGCCACCAATCGTCCTTACCAGATTGCGTTTGCAGTACTTGCTCTTCCCCCAAAAATCTAGATAAGGATACCAACTTAATTTGTACCCTCCTGTTTCAAATTCCTTCACAGAGAGTGTTTTAAAATTTTAAATTTTGCACCTTTTGTGTACATAAACTTCTCTCATCTTCTAGCATTATTTCCTTTCCTTAACAGTCCTGGACCCCTTCAATGTCCGCAGACCACAGGTGAAGAATCACTGAATTATTCTAAAAGGGTACTGTATTTCGAAAGCACAAGGACATGTGTATCTCTCATCAACAGAAAGTTAGAAAATCTCTAGACATTCATGGTGACCATGACAATGCCTTCAAGACAGTGCTTGTAAACACTAGAAAAACAGCTTCATATTTTTGACCCAGTGCAAAATCTTTCGATAAAATGGACTAGCTCAAAATCTGTCTTGTTTGATATATGGCACATAAGCTCTGTAGTTCTGTAAATTGGCCCCTAAGGTGAGAATATATGTACTTAACCACAAAACAAACATAATTAGACAAACATCCAAAAATAGAGCAACTGCTCCTTTCCATTGTTTTGCTGCTTGTGCAATAGAAAATGGACAAGACTTGCCCGCTACATATTACATGAAGAGTGAAACATGGATCAAACAGAATAAACTCTATTTTTGCCAACGGTAAATAACAATGAATTTAACCAACACATTTTCCTCCATTGATAAAATAGGAGTGATGATAATGAGTTTGAAGAAAAATGTGTTTCCTCCATTTCTTTATACAAAAGCAAAACAAATACTGGAAAATTAGTTTGCTTCAGTTTTATTCCACAATTGAAAGTGGTAGTACAGACCTAAATGTATTCATAGGAAAATCAGGTGTCAGACAGGAGTTGCAATTGTTTTCACAGTATTGTTTTCCATTTTATCCCAGTGAGAAAAACGTTTAAGGAATGGGAACTGGGAAAAATCTGTTTGCCTATATTGCTTTTTGCACAGGTAGCACAAACAGGAAAAAAAGACAATTTTCTGCATTTTGCTCTAATCATTAGTTGAGTAAACTGTCACCTAATAAGTAGCATGCTGGAAGATGCCTTCAGTCATTTGTGCTGTGGTTACAACCTCTCACAGCAAAAAGATGGTCCTAGCCTTTGTTTGGTAAACGGGGCATACCCCAAAGGAAGAAAGGTCTTAACAGCCACCCACACTGCGATAAAACCGTGCCCAGAATTCAGCAGACGTTCCATACTATTGTGTTTACCTAGTGTGACTACCGATCACCCATGTGGAAGCCAATAGAAATGATCATTTAGCCAAAATATCTAAAACTCCATAATACTCCAACCTACTACAGACATTGTTTGCTTAATAAAACATATACCTAGCTCCTATTTTTAAATGTTCGTTTGTTTATTTGCCAGAATCTATGTTTTTTAAACGTCACCCCCTGAAATGCCAAAAAGAGAAATGTTGACAAATTTCGCACCATCCTGCGACATTCACTGAACTAATTCTGTTTATCCGTCTCAGCAATAATACCATAGCTGCGAAGCCAATACACGCAGTGCGCATAAGTGCACACTAAATGTAACAAAAGATTTAATTTTTCTATTTTCTATAAGTATTAGTAGTACATTTTTCTAAAATCATCCATCTAAATGAAACATTAAGGCAATCTTTTCTTCTGGACAAATAACCGCAATCCATTAAAGAAGACTGCATTTGAACCTTTCTACATTTAACTGTCCCATATTTTAAAAGCCACATGCTTTAGTCACAGCAAAGTCTAAAGCTATTAATTTCTAGGACCCAAAGTCGCCTGCTCTTGCAATATATAGTTCACTTTATATAGTCTCTGCACTTTTCTCCATAGATTTATCAGTTTAGTTGCAGGCTTGAGTTATAGGATCCACTATTTCCTGAATAGGTTATGGTTCTGTCTAAGTCCTTTCTCTTAAAGATACTCGAATGATTTGCCATGACTTTCAGTATCCTGTTCTTATGCTTGCTTTATGCATTTAACTCTTTCAGCAGCAGGCTGGTTGGAAGTCTATGTGTGTGCGCATCTTTGTGTGTGTGCACGTGTATGTGCCTGTGAGTCCGTGTATGTGCCTATGAGTGTGTGAATGAGCGTGTGTGTGTGCCTGGGAGTGTGTGTATGTGTGTGTGCCTGTGAGTGTCTGTGTATGTGTGCGTGTCTCTGTGTACCTTGCCCGTGTTTCTTCGGCACACTCTCTATGCAGTCATTGTCAAATCTTCAGCTTCAGCTTAAATGAAGTCAGAATCAAAACGCTGTCTTTTAGTATTATTTACTACCTATCATTGCCTTTCATGTTGATCACTTAGGGACAGGTGCATTACATAGGTTTTAAATGAAATAAAATTGGAATTATGTTTCCATTTATTTGTTTGTAATTATTTGAAGGCCTAAACTGAATTTAGGTCAGTGCTTAATTTGAGACCTTAGTTGCAGGGAGGGTGGAGCCCTGGCATGATTTTTGGGGACCGGCCCTTATTTTTCCTCACCAGACTTTGATCAAGAGCAAGAGAAAGAAAAACACAAAAGGGAGAAAGAAGAAAGATAGAAAACAGCAACAAATAGAGAAAGCAGGGCTTAAAGAGATCCTGCAAGTTTGAGAAAAAGAGGCAAAGAGTATCTAGTGGTGAACTAAATAGTCATGAATAGGGGAGTAGCTTTAGGGGGTGTTTGCAGTGTAAGACGCCCCAAATAAATGCATTCTTGGCTTGGTAGTTGGATCTGGGGCCTCTGAGTCGGGTCTGCTATCTGTGTCAGTTTTTCTAGTGGTGAGCAAAGAATGAAAGACAAAACAGTGACTTTTGATTTTAACAGTAGAGCGAAAGAGAGACATAGATACCCTTCTGGTGGTTTCATTTCAAAATGCGAAACCAAATAACCTGGAATCAATATGTCTTCCCTGCATGTCTAAATTTTGTGATCCTAGGCAAATATTTTATTTCACAGAGCCTCTTTTTTCTTTATTATCACATATGAGTGCACTTTTAAATACGTGAGTTCAGGTTGAGCGCTGTACAAACATCTCATATTTAATTTAGTCAACTTTAATGTTACTCCATCTATAATAAGAGTCTAGGCAACGTTTAGAGCTTACATGACTACTGACTTGCGTCTTAGTTCAGTAATGGCATTGTTGTTGGGGGCAAGCCATGAATGTTTCTATAAATTAGTACTTTAAATAAATGTTTGCCTATACAGTGATATAATCTGATGTACTAAGGTGAAACACTTCCGCATGCTAAAGAAATACATTTTTATTAATTTTGAATAGACTGTTTCATATTTCTTTTAAGTTTAAAATGCTTTATTAAAGAACTTACATCAAAAAGTGCAGCAAAAGTATTTAATAGTACATAAAAAGAGACATGTCACAGTAGCAATGCCTTTGTTCATTAGATAAATATCAGCTTGAGCTTGAAATACAATTTCTTGACTATGCAAAATAAGACATATCTCTAAAGCTAATAATAACAAAAATGTTGCTTTGCAAAACCATTAGTATTTTGTGGAAAAAGTAGTAGAAAGGGAAAAAAGGAAAAAAAACTACTTATAATGTATGTCTGCCTTACTAGGAAATGAATAAGGGAGAGAGGAAGGTAAACGAAATAAGGGTGATATAAAGAGATCGAATAAAATGATGGAAAGTGAAAAATAAAGTGTTCATGGAGGTTTGGAAACTTCAACATTTCTAATGTTAATGGTGTCAGGGTTAGATAAGTAGGAAGTCAAAGGCAACTATAAGAAATGTCTTTTAATGTCTACCTGTAGTGTGGGTAAGTGTGCAGTATCCAGTCTGTGATTGTGACAAATCAAGTTCCACCATGTGAGAAAATCTAAATTGTTAAAGTTTTTCCAATTAGAGGTAATGAATTGAAAGGCCACTGCCAGGAGAAGATCCACAAACATGCTCTTGGCCCTATCCCCAGACCATATAGCTGAACACCCACGTAGACAGATATGGACAATGTCATAAGGAATTGCAATAGAACATAGTTCAGAACGTTTGTGCCATACCTACTTCCAAAAGGAGGCGACCTTGGGACAATAGAAAAACATGGGCAGAAAGTCACCGTTAGAGGCATTCCCCGTCCAGAAATTACTATTTTTCAAATTTTTTATTTTGAATAGGGAACTCATGGTTAAAAAAAAGCCTATTGTAGAAGAGCAGTAGTCTGAGTACTGCTGACAGAGCGGGACGTATGATGTACTTTAGGTCATATTTTGTTCCATAATGGAATGGAAAAAGTGGACTGTAGATCCCGTTCTCATGAGTCTTCAGTTTTGGTTTTAACCCTATCTGAGTCCGGAGTAGAAAACAGCTTGTATAAAAAAAAAACTTTTAATTCAGTGTAAAAGTTGTGGAATGCCATAGGATCACAGAAAGTCTCAGGAGGGTCTGAGGAGGGCTCAATGATATTTGTCTGAGAATGTCTAAAAGGAGGGCATATTTGGGCCGAAATGTGGTGGGAATACTGAGTGTGTAGTTTCTCAAAAGGAAGTAACTGATTATTGGAGATGATCTGAGAAATCATTGTAATTCCATTGGGTATCCAGGGAGACCACTTAAGGACTTTGTCAGCTATGGTAATGTTAAGGTTGTACCAAATGGGGGATAGTGACAATAGTTGGGAAGGTGAATAAATCTGAGAGAAAACGTTTTCACAATAAGATTTGAGTGATAAGGGAAAATTCAAGGAATGAAAAAGGAGAGATTAAAGAAAGCTGAAGAGAAAACTAGAGCAGAGGGGAGGTAGAAGTTGATGTTACTAAAGATGACCATAACTGTTTGAGGGTGAAGGCAGAATTATATTGGGTAAAGTTGGGAACGTTGACGCCTCCATTTGTTTTTCGCTTCTTGAGTTTGGATAAGGAAATATGAGCCGGTCACTTATTCCATAGGAACCTGGACAGCAAACAGTCAATGGATTTAAAAAAGATCTGTGGTAACCGGAGAGGAAGCATCAATAGATAGAAACTAATAATGTGCAGCAAAATCATATTGAATCTGCCCCACCATGAGAGGAATAAAGAGGACCATAGAGCCGAAAGGGTAGAAATCTTATGTTTTAAAGCTTCTATACTAGCTTTAATAGTATCTCTGATGGAGGGGAAGTAAATAATGCCTAAGCATTCGATCTGAGAGGGATATCACAAAAAACCTGTATCCTTGAACATGTCTTTGAGGCTTAATTTGTTAAGAGGCATTACTTTAGATTTGTCTATGTTGTAGCTGGAGACTAAAGAATAGCGAGATAACAGTTGGAGAATCTCAGGGACTGAGGAGTGAGGATTAGATACATAAAGTAAAACATTGTCTGCGTAAGCAGCAAATGTAATATCTAAACGTCTGTGTTTATAACTGGTAAAAGTCTGGGATCTTCGTACAGTTTCTAGGAAGGGTTCCACTGAAAGAATGAAGAGTAAAGGTGATAAGGGGCATCCCTGTCATCTGCCATGTGAGAGGGGGAAATAGTAAGGCCATTAATGAAGACCGAGGTCGATAGGGAGGTATAAAGAAGTTTGATATACTGCAAAAATCTAGGGCCAAAACCATGCCATTTGAGGGCTTTGAACGTGAATTCCCAGTTGAAGCGGTTAAAAACTTATTCAGAGTCTAAGGTAACTGCTGCTAATGGGATATTACTTCTAGAGGCACCATGAATAATATTTAGAAAGGTTCGGGAATTGTCTGTTGTATTTCGGGATTTGACTAAACCTGATTATTCGGTACTGACCAGAGAAGGAATTAGCTCATTAGCACATAGTGCCAAATTCTTAGCAAACATTTTTCAGTCTATATTGATAAGAGAGATTGGTCTGTAACTTTTGCATTCTGCCAAATCTTTGTCCATTTTCCATTTTTCGGATTAGACGTATCATAGCATACGAAAAGGAGCCAACCGTATTATCAGTTAATATAATATTAACTGAACTAGTAATGAAATCTTGGGTACCATAGATGTAGAAAATTTGGAATAGAATTTGCCCGTAAAACAATCAGCGCCTTGTGCCTTGTCTTTTGGGAGTTTTGAGATGGCCACATGAATCTCAGCACAGGAGATATCTACATCCAACTGAGAAAAGTCAATCTATGGAGCTTGTAATTTTGGAATTGTAAGAAAAAAGACTCTAAGAAATCATGGGTCAAAGGTGTGTCTTCTAAGTATAACTTGGAGTAGAATTTGGCTAATCTCCTGGTCTTTAAATAATGCATTAACAGTGGCATTGTGAATGATTTCCATTTTTGACTTTCAGATAATTGCCTAACAACTTACCAGCCTTGCTGGATCCGCAGTACTACTTAGCATTGTGTTTTTTAAAGAGTACAGCTAGCATTATTGATAGATGTTTTGTTAAATCTAAGTTTGGCCCGGATAAGTCATTCAAGAGCATCTTTGTGAGAAAATGAATAGTATTCATGTTCCAGTTTCTTAATTTGTTGCAGGATAGTAGAAAATTCCTTGGAAGCTGCTTTTCTTCTTTTAGGATACATAATTCATAATAAATCCTCAAGCTGTTTCCTTTAAAGAGTCCCAAACATAGGGGAACTTGAGGTCATTGGTAATGTTAATGTCCAAAAATTCAGTGAAGAATTTGTTAAATCCTGTGACAAACTTTTGATCCTGTAATATCCCATAGTTGAAACGCCATCTACTTGTGCAGGTAGAAGACTGGGTAGACTCCAGGTCAATTATCACTGAGGCATGATCAGAGATCAGGATAGCACCTAGTTCAGTGTGAATTAAATTTTGTGTAAGTTTTTTCTCTAAAAAAACATAATCTATTCTAGAGGAGGAATGGTGAGAGGGGGAAGAGAAAGAATATTCTAAAAGATCAGGATTGTAAATGTGCGAGGCATCAACTAAACCGCTATCAGAGACTGTTGAAAAGCCTTTTGCATGTTGTTCCGGATGTGTTTAAATGCAGATTTGCTGTCTAGGAAGGGGCCTAACAATTGGTTACAATCACCACCCAAGACGAGATTGACATTCATAAATGACATTAGTTTTGTTGAGACAGAATCCCAGAAGTGCGTGTCAACTCCATTAGGTCCATAGACAATTAAAAAGGAGTATGGGCACCCATTAATCATTGTATCTAAGAAAAGCAATCTACCATCGACATCAGTTTCTTGCTGTAAAATATTAACAGAAAACCTTTATGAAATACAATAATCTCACCATTTTAATGGTGAACAGCAGGAGAACAATAGAAAGAACCGACCCAACTTGTCTTTAAGACATTAGCATTTTTTTCTAAGAGATGGGTTTCTTGCAACAGTCCAACATGACAAGAGACACTAGAGAGATACACGAGTACTCTTTGTCGTTTGACAGGGCTTCAACGGCCTTTGACATTTCAAGAAACAATTCTAAAACTATTTATGAGAATATTGGTAAAAAGGATAGACAACAATAACCTCTTCATGTATGGAGAATACATTACAATATAACTGTATACAAGCAAACCTATCAAAATGAAGCAAGGAAAAAAATGCACAGTAGAAAAGGTAGAAGGAAGACAGAGAAGGAAGAGAAAAAAGAGATGGGTAAGGGGGCCAAAGAAGACCCGATAGAAGTAAAAAAAAAAGGAGTATGGTGAAGAGTCAGAAAGAACTGAACCATAGAAAGGAAATTCAAGAGATTGGATAAATTGAAGATGGAGCACAGAGAAGCACCTTAGAAGAAGAACTGGCTAGAACACCAGGTCTGATATGTATAAAATTAGACCGACGATAAAGACTGAGCAGTTACAGAAAAAATAAAATATAACTAAATTTAACAATATGAAACTTGTATAGCCAAAGAAAAGTGGAGTTACCCATTCAGAGAGGGAGGCGCTGGATGAAAATTCAAAGGAGAGGGAACTAACCAACAGCTGAACATTGAACATAATCATGGACATCAATGGAAACAGACAAGGGGCCTGGGAGTGAGAGGAGGAGAAGACGTTAATGAGAGAGAAGAAGCATTCATGCAATAATATCATTCCATTGAAGAAGTATAAGCCGCAATATAGTAAATGATGTATTAAAGGAAGTTCACGTGCTTCTGATGTCCATAGCTTCTCTTTTGCGAAGATGAATGAATTCTCTAAGTTGGGCTGGAGACACAAAAGCAGTAGTCTTATCCTTGTAGGTGACTTTGAAGATACAGCGATGGATAACACCAAATCTTGTGTTCATAGCGTGCAGAGAGGGGCGCGAAGTCCTGAAACCCCTTGCGACGAGTAGGTGTGACTTGGGAAACATCTTGTAGGAGGAAGATCTTTTGCCCAGGCTAAACCATTTGTTTCTTTTGCTTGGAGGCGGAAAGAACTTGCATTAAATCTGTATACTGGAGGAAGAGAATGAGAATTCCTCTGAGTTTAGAAACACAATTTGAGCCAGAGGGTTTGGGCCCAAGACAATGGGCTCTTTGGATATTGAAAGGAGCACTGTTGGTCAGACCCACAATTTTTGGTAGGTTAATATGTAGAAAGGCGATCATATCTCCCCCCTCTGCTCCCTCCGGTATACCATAGATACAAAGATTGTTACATCTGTTTTGATTTTCTAAATCTTTAGTTTGTCTTAAGGGCGTCAATCTTTTTGGCCATAATAGCAACTTTTGAAGCTACCTCCTGAGACTCTGCGATATTAAGCTCTATATTTGAAACCAAAGCAAAGACCATTTATCTTCCATTCGTTGGAGAGTGGTGTTGGTTGTCATAATGAAGGGTTTCAGCATTTTAATTTCATCCATTAGGCCCTCCATGGTAATTGGAAGGGGCTATTTCCTAGAAGAAGCAGGGTCCTTTTTTAGTCTTTTGTTACTGCCAACAGTACTCTCCTTGTGTGAAACAGAGGCAGAATTGGTCTGTGAATGTTTCTTCGGAAAAGGACTGTCTTCCTCAGCCATATTGATGGTATTATGATGATTTGGAGTGAAGCACAATAATAAAAAGAGTAGAGAAAAGAGAAATTCTCTTACTATTTCTGGTTTTCCGAACAAAAGCTGCAGGAGCAAAATAAATAATAGTTTAGAATATAGGACCGAGACTGATTAATGTAACTTTCCCCAATAGAATCAGTGGCAGAGCGACAAAATTGTAAATGCAAGAGGTAAAAAGCCCCAGGAGGTAAAATTAACACTGCATGGAAAATCCTACCATTACTGGAGCAAGCAGGAGGGTATTGTTTTGAAATGAGGGAGAAGTGTCCACATAAAGCACTCATAATCCTGTCAGCAATGAAAAGGTGGGAAATTCTGGGTGCGGCTTGCTGCAAGTAGAAGGCCGGAAATAGGAAAACATGAATGTGCTGGCTCAAAGCACTGACAAACACTCACCCCTGGAATTCCCAGCCCCATGGCTACCTCCTACAACTGTGGGAAATGTCTGAGTCTTTCTCCAGTCAGTCAAATGGGTTCAAGTGTGGATCGGGGATCGTGAGCTCGATTATTTTGCGGTCATCTTGCAGGCACCCAAACGCGCTCCGGCTGTATCATATTTTTACATAACGTTTGTTGCCCGATATACATGCTAAACATTTTCATGGCTCAGCTCATGCATAGACTCTAGAGATAAGCCAGACCCTTGGCTCAGTTCTCGCTCAACTCGGCGGGAACTCCTCCATTATTAGTGAATTCCTAAAACAAAATCTACAATTTCCTCCAGATGTAGGAGTAACCAAAGGAGCAAATTTATCACCTTTTTCCAAGGAAACATTGTCACTTGTGCTAACAGGCTACAAAACATCCACTACTTCGATGGTTTATTTCTTCACTACCAACTTGTTCTTTGAGGAGAGAGTACTGATATCTGCAACTTCACATGAAATTCTTTGAGAGGAGCTGGGTATACCACCTTAAAATATAACTGCCCTGTAAGATGAGCAATTTTGCAGTTGCCCAAATGTTATGGTTATTAATTCAATGGGAATTAAAATTTGCTGATGGGTCGAGCATGCATAATGACTCAACACTTTACTGTTTTTGTGAACATGATGTTGTAACCCATATATAATGCAACACCGGTAATAAGCTACGCCACTTTTGTCTAATTTAAATATTTTTTGCTGCTTACAAAGAAGCAAAAAAGACACAGTGACTGCCTAAATTACATTTTAAACCAAATCCATATTTCAGAAATGTAATTCGGTGTAGCATTGAATTCTGAAATAGGCCATGCCAATGTAGTTTTCTTCAATTAAGTTTTCCAGGTGAGGATTGTATGCTGATTGTATTCCCTAACCTCAAGGTGAATATAAATGCTCGGCACATCCAAATTAAAATGCACTATCCTTGAGTCAGAGGAAAATAATGAAATTTTGGAGATTTTTACCTGAAGGCCTAACTAAAAAAGAGCTCTAATTAGCTACTAACAAGTCAAATCAAATTCTTTCACCAGAATGAGAAAAGGACTAGCCATTACCTGATTAGGAATTTGAAATTCCTCTATTCTCTGCTGGAGGGTAGTAACTGTTGGGCTAAAATTCCTGGATCACTTTGCACCAGCACCCATAAGTGCAAGAATTTAACTAAATGAAATAAATGGATGTGAACTAGAGCCTTTTTGTGAAATATTATCTTCTCTTCTCTGGACCCAAAAATGCTATTTTTATATGTCAAAAAGATTACTTGCCTTCAATTACACACATTTCAAGCAATCATGAATCACTATTCTTTTATAAATGTTTCAATCTAAGTCCCGCAAAAGTAATCACCTTTGCAGTATGTATGTGTGCATTGCTACATACAAAACATAACTTGTACTGCAAAACATCCAGTACGCTATACAATTGTATGTATACATTAGGTCAAAGCATAAGGGTGGGTTAGGGATCTTCACTTGCACCCAGTAGCTGGGAGGTTGCTCTCTCCCTTAAATATGAGACATTGTTAGAAAAGATGTGCCATCAATAACTTCAGTAAGTGAGGAAGGAACTAAGCTAAGTGGTTCTGTGTGAGAAATGAGTGTCTTATCCTGGGTGCATAGCAGATGAGGGCCGGTCTTTTCTACAAGGAGGTAGAACTTTTTTTATGGTGTCTAAATTGTGGAATGCTTTGATTATCGACCTTTGTTTAGAAATACTGCATTAAATATCATAAGGCCTTCATAGTATGGCTGTTGTTGCTAATTGCGACTCAACTACTGTGCCTAAAACCAGAACACACTTTTAGGGTAACTGTTTGCACTTTATAAATATCTATTCATCATCATCCTCTTCAAATAAGATATCACATGTGGCACAGGGCTTGCTGCATATGTTCATGACTATTTTTGTGCATAAAGTGCAATATGGTACATGACAATAGTGTAGGGCCTAGAACACAGGACTGTTTAATGCTTAATGAAGGTGTTGCAGAACATGGGTTTTTCAGCTTTTAACATTATGTGTGCTCAATTGTCATTTTTCTTCTTTTTGAAAGCCCACAAGAAGAAGCATAGAGAAGAGATTTTTCCACCTGCGCAGAAGCTAGGTTTTGCTGTGGTTCTGCAACTATAAACTGCCTTGCTGAGTTCCATAAAGGAGGAACTGACAAGATACAATAATATGAGCTTCTGTGCTTCCTGAAATCTGAATGAAAGTATTGTGTAAGGTTCAGTGTAATTGAAGCATGATATGAGCATCAGTAGCTACTTCTCTCATTATAGAGTACCATGTAATTAAAGGTCGAAACGTTATCTGTAATTGGGGCTGGACAAGGCAGATGTACCAGTTGCTATATGAATGCTGAGTACCAAATGTCCAATTTCAGACCTTAAGACATAAAGGTATGTGAAGTGATACATGTCTGTGTACTGGTTTCTGGGTTCATGGCTCCTGTTAATGAGACATTCTCTGAAAGGTTTGTCTGCAGCCTTTTTCACAAGAGCATAATTCCATGTGTGGTGATAGACAGCTGTAAGATTACCTTACCTTCAAATTAACTTCAAAAAGATCACAGTTTCCTTTTGGTACTTAGGAAATCTACCGGGTGTGATGCCAGTAACATCAGGGAACACAACAATATCGAAACTAGACTCATCTCTATCTTTAAATAAGCTTTGTCCATGGTGACAAAAGTTCAGGTATAGAAGAATACATCTTTACATGCTTTCACTTTTCCAAATACTGACATGTACTTTCCTTCACTTGGCAAAAATAACATTGGTTCCACCACATGACTGGGAGCAGGTGTAATACAACTACATACACTTATACTCTGTCAATGAGGAGGTGAATTTACAACTTATCTTTTGATTTCCAGTGTCTGAAGAAAATATCCCGGATCCAGCCACAACTTGATGTTCCACAGTGGCATTTTACCACAACAAATAACAGATCTGGCACAAACAACAACCTGTCTTCTTAGCACATTGGTGTATATTGCTGTTTGTGTGAAAAATGATAGAATATCAAGTTGATGACAACTGATGTACCTCATATTTTATTGCTTCAGAGGAATCTGGATATCCCAGTAGATCCTTCCTATTGACACAATTTTGGAACTGAGCATCTCCATTGGAAATCTTTTACAATGAGGTACAAGCCCGCACCAGATGACCTGGTTACTGGACTTTTGTTTCCAGAAGACCCCCTTCAGATGTTTGTAAGATCGAAGGTGCTTTATTATGCTCTCCTGGCAATGTCTGCAAGTTTGTTGCACTGTGCTGTATCCTTCACAGGACTGCCCTACAGAGGAACAACCCATGCATCCTAGGTGTGGATTACCAGCCACAGCCAGAGGGTGATGTTGGAGGCAGTTGACAGGAGAATGATCGGGATGAAGCACATGGAGTAGAAGTGAGGTGTAAGTTTACTGTATAAAGCTAGTTACATGCATGTATTGGTGGATCATGTGGTCACAACAGAGCAGGAACTAAAGATGTCATGGAGTGTTTCTTATGTGCCATAGCTGACAATTCATACAGGAACATAAGGTACATACGTGTATTGTCAAACGTCCATCTACTGATTTATTAGATGTATTTCACAATCATTTTACACTTGCAGAGTGCATATTTTTGTGTTGATGTGAAGAAACATAATGTTATTTATATTTTAAGTTTCGAGAACATGGTGTCATTGTTGTGAATATGTCATGTTGCTCTTCCCTCATAGGCCTATTCCTCCTCTTATGATCTGCTTCACCAGTGAGTTATGTGTGGATCATTGCAAGCTTCATCAGACACTGGCATTGAAGATATCTGAAGCACAAGGTACCTGCACATTGTTTTATTGACATGATTTTGGGATGTAATATGCCAGCCCCAATTCATGTGATTAATCAAATGCTACAGATGTCTTTCATTTGGACCAGACATATCTAGCATGACACTGCCTTCATGTTATTTGTTACTAGAAAATGTGCAGGGAACTAGAGGACTTTCTGCCTGTGTCCTTCCACTAGTTATAGGACCGGCAGTAAATGATGATTTGTAAATCATTAACTTTTTTCACATTCTTTTCCTAAATCTAGTTGTGCAGCAGTATAACACTACTATAATTTGGCATGTGGTGTGTTTCAGTTTTTAAACAAATGCATGCTTTAAAATGCTATTTTATTTCTATTTTGGCCAACATTGTGTTGTGTACTAATCTAAAATGATCTTGTTTGCCAAATGGCACTGGTACACCAAATAGCAATAAAGTCATTGTTCTCAATTTATATTGATGTACAGGAAGTATTTTCCATTGGTTGTCATGAACTTAGGTCATGTGAGCGATTTGTTTAATATTTAGCTAATTCTGTCACACAGGGTGATTTTATTGTATGGCATGACTACTTTGATGACAGTGTTCATACACTTTTAAGATGATTTGTGAGAATGTGCATCAGAAGTGGGTGCAGATTTCATTGTTGCTTGACAATACACTGTAGCACAGCAGTTGTTGCTAGATATTTTGTCAACGTTTACTTCATAAGTATTATAGTTCATGGCACTTGTAAGATACCACACACGGTCAGACTTAGAAGGAGTATTCCATCCGACAAACTCTAAATAAGGCCCAAAGGTTGTTTTAAAATTTGGCGCATTTATTTACAAAAGGTGCTGGTATGTTACTTCACAATTACTTTTGGACTTTTTGGTCAGTAGAAGTGTTTGGAAAATGAGGTGGAAGTAGTGGTGAAAATCTCTTTGGCAATAGGCCACTAATTGTTTGGGAGCCAGAGTGCTGGGATCCGAGTCCAGAGTAGGTAGGGAAATGTATCTCTAGTCTACGGATATAGTGAAATCTTTGTGTCTGTCCTATCTTTTCTATATGCAAAGACTCCACAGTTGAAAAAATGCTACTAGTAAAAATCTTTTGTGAATATCAAACAATTTACTATTGGGAATCAGGTACTGTATCTGTAGAGTGTGCCACACAGGCTGATGTTAGTTGCTCTCCCTTTTGATGGTGGGATTTTTAGGGTTGAATTCAGTTTGTGTAGCAGAAATGCCCATGTGTAGGGTTGGCGGAGCGGCTGTGGCAGAAACAGCATGTTGGGGTTTCAAAGAGTGAAAATGTTGACAGTGCAGTTGTCTCCATGACCCTCCCACTCTGTCATATTCCAGTGGAAGGGGTGGTAGTAGAAGGAGGTTGGCCACATAAAGCTAATGTCAAATTACACCATGCGGCTGAGAGTGTTCAAAAGTCATGTTGCAGACAAGCCATCCTGACCTCAACATACTACTCCAGAAGGTCATTCTGCATGTTATGCAACTGGATAATCTTGTCCAGCTGTTCCACCTGCCATGTAGCAGCACTTTTTGGGTTTTGGTGGAGGTTAGTGAGATCAATTCCCTTGCCCTGAACCTCCCACCAATTATCAGGTGTTGTCACAGCAGAATGGGCCGGGCCCAGAGACCTACGTATTATAGCCACATTTCTCTACTATCCTGCCCACACAGGTGAGATATGCTTGGATGTTCCTCTGGTCAGAACAGAGGTGTCCACAGTGGAGGAAGTGGCACTGGCAAATGTACTTGGCTCAATGTTGGTGGTGGAAGGGTGTGTGAAACAACTCACTTCTGGATGCTGCTCTGCTGTTGTCATAAGGGGAGGAACTAGCTATGGGAATAAGAACTCAGATAGGCCTCCTGCTTCACCTGCTCTTTCTGCTATGACAGAAGGTATGCTGTGCTCACTGAGGTCATCCAAAGTTCCTTCTTCTGATTGAGTTTACAGCATTCAAGCAGTGGTTGCTTGTCGACTTGTTATTGAGTCAAGAAATATATGTGAGTTGTCATGTCAATGAATGATAACTTTAGTCATTGTTCTTTCATATATGGCATGCTCACCACAATCTCTATACATTTCATGTTCATTATGTCTTGATATTAAATGATTATTATTTAAACTGGGAATATGTCACTCCAATCAGATACATTCAAACATGGGTGATTTATTTTTACGTAGGATTTTGTTGAGGATATTTCAAGCTGGTATACTTTAGGTAAGGCCATTATACTTCAGTTGTTATAGTTTGAACAGGGCATGGATAGTAGATGGGGGCACTAACAACATCATGAGCACCACAATTGTGTGTGCTATGGTCTTGAATTGTCTTAAAACTGATGTAGTTGAAAATTGCTAATGGGGAAATGTACGTATATGGCATTAGGAATAAATAGTTAATCAGGTGTTCCACTATAATTTTAATACAAAATATTGTGATATTCAAATATTGATATTTTGGTGAATAGATGCTGAAGTGCATTACTTAATTTTATTTGGATAACTATTATCGCTTTTCATTTTGGGTATCATAGATGACAGATCATTAATAACTGTGAGAAAATATTAATATTGCAGTTAAAGATTTCATAATATTTAATGGTACGCATGATATATATATATATATATATATATATATATATATATATATATATATATTATATCACTGCTCCAAGGTTGTCCACCTGTAAGTAGCACTCGAGCAACAGCTTGATTCATGTGTAGGTAAGGACGGGGAACCGCCCGTAGAGCCGCTCCATAGTGGTGTTGCCTGACGCGTTTCGAAGCACCATATGCTTCTCTTCAGAGGCTTTAATGGAACAGTGTGCGCAACCGCTGACCCACTTCTGACACACCCCCCCAATGGGAGGCTCGAATGAAACTGTGCCTTCTGGGAAGTGTAGTGCGGGTAGAACATAATCAAGTCCTGTATGGACCCCACAGGTGGGCCCGTCCACGATCCTATATACAGCTGCTGTTCCACTTTCGTGGCCCCCAATCTTACGGGGTGGTGCACACTCCGTGGCTGGACTGCCGCATTATAAATCACTGCTCCAAGGTTGTCCACCTGTAAGTAGCACTCGAGCAACAGCTTGATTCATGTGTAGGTAAGGACGGGGAACCGCCCGTAAGAGCCGCTCCATAGTGGTGTTGCCTGATGCGTTCGAAGCACCATATGCTTCTCTTCAGAGGCTTTAATGGAACGGTGTGCGCAACCGCTGACCCACTTCTGACACACCCCCAATGGGAGGCTCGAATGAAACTGTGCCTTCTGGGAAGTGTAGTGCGGGTAGCACATAATCAAGTCCTGTATGGACCCCACAGGTGGGCCCGTCCACGATCCTATATACAGCTGCTGTTCCACTTTCGTGGCCCCCAATCTTACGGGGTGGTGCACACTCCGCGGCTGGACTGCCGCGTTATAAATCACTGCTCCAAGGTTGTCCACCTGTAAGTAGCACTCGAGCAACAGCTTGATTCATGTGTAGGTAAGGACGGGGAACCGCCCGTAAGAGCCGCTCCATAGTGGTGTTGCCTGACGCATTTCGAAGCACCATATGCTTCTATTCAGAGGCTTTAATGGAACGGTGTGCGCAACCGCTGACCCACTTCTAACGCACCCCCCTAATGGGAGGCTCGAATGAAACTGTGCCTTCTGGGAAGTGTAGTGCGGGTAGCACATAATCAAGTCCTGTATGGACCCCACAGGTGGGCCCGTCCGCGATCCTATATACAGCTGCTGTTCCACTTTCGTGGCCCCCAATCTTACGGGGTGGTGCACACTCCGCGGCTGGACTGCCGCGTTATAAATCACTGCTCCAAGGTTGTCCAGCTGTAAGTAGCACTCGAACAACAGCTTGATTCATGTGTAGGTAAGGATGGGGAACCGCCCGTAAGAGCCGCTCCATAGTGGTGTTGCCTGACGCGTGTCGAGCACCATATGCTTCTCTTCAGAGGCTTTAATGGAACGGTGTGCGCAACCGCTGACCCACTTCTGACACACCCCCCTAATGGGAGGCTCGAATGAACCTGTGCCTTTTGGAGCAGTGATTTATAACGCGGCAGTCCAGCCGCGGAGTGTGCATCACCCCGTAAGATTGGGGGCCACGAAAGTGGAACAGCAGCTGTATATAGGATCGTGGACGGGCCCACCTGTGGGGTCCATACAGGACTTGATTATGTGCTATCCGCACTACACTTCCCAGAAGGCACAGTTTCATTCGAGCCTCCTATTGGGGGGGTGTGTCAGAAGTGGGTCAGCGGTTGCGCACACCGTTCCATTAAAGCCTCTGAAGAGAAGCATATGGTGCTTCGAAACGCGTCAGGCAACACCACTATGGAGCGGCTCTTAAGGCGGTTCCCCGTCCTTACCTACACATGAATCCAGCTGTTGCTCGAGTGCTACTTACAGGTGGACAACCTTGGAGCAGTGATTTATAACACGGCAGTCCAGCCGCGGAGTGTGCACCACCCCGTAAGATTGGGGGCCACGAAAGTGGAACAGCAGCTGTATATAGGATCGTGGACGGGCCCACCTGTGGGGTCCATACAGGACTTGATTATGTGCTACCCGCACTACACTTCCCAGAAGGCACAGTTTCATTCGAGCCTCCCATTAGGGGGTGTGTCAGAAGTGGGTCAGCGGTTGCGCACACCGTTCCATTAAAGCCTCTGAAGAGAAGCATATGGTGCTTCGAAACGCGTCAGGCAACACCACTATGGAGCGGCTCTTACGGGCGGTTCCCCGTCCTTACCTACACATGAATCAAGCTGTTGCTCGAGTGCTACTTACAGGTGGACAACCTTGGAGCAGTGATTTATAACGCGGCAGTCCAGCCGCGGAGTGTGCACCACCCCGTAAGATTGGGGGCCACGAAAGTGGAACAGCAGCTGTATATAGGATCGTGGACGGGCCCACCTGTGGGGTCCATACAGGACTTGATTATGTGCTACCCGCACTACACTTCCCAGAAGGCACAGTTTCATTCGAGCCTCCCATTAGGGGGTGTGTCAGAAGTGGGTCAGCGGTTGCGCACACCGTTCCATTAAAGCCTCTGAAGAGAAGCATATGGTGCTTCGAAACGCGTCAGGCAACACCACTATGGAGCGGCTCTTACGGGCGGTTCCCCGTCCTTACCTACACATGAATCAAGCTGTTGCTCGAGTGCTACTTACAGGTGGACAACCTTGGAGCAGTGATTTATAACGCGGCAGTCCAGCCGCGGAGTGTGCACCACCCCGTAAGATTGGGGGCCACGAAAGTGGAACAGCAGCTGTATATAGGATCGTGGACGGGCCCACCTGTGGGGTCCATACAGGACTTGATTATGTGCTACCCGCACTACACTTCCCAGAAGGCACAGTTTCATTCGAGTCTCCCATTGGGGGGTGTGTCAGAAGTGGGTCAGCGGTTGCGCACACCGTTCCATTAAAGCCTCTGAAGAGAAGCATATGGTGCTTCGAAACGCGTCAGGCAACACCACTATGGAGCGGCTCTTACGGGCGGTTCCCCGTCCTTACCTACACATGAATCAAGCTGTTGCTCGAGTGCTACTTACAGGTGGACAACCTTGGAGCAGTGATTTATAATGCGGCATTCCAGCCACGGAGTGTGCACCACCCTGTAAGATTGGGGGCCACGAAAGTGGAACAGCAGCTGTATATAGGATAGTGGACGGGCCCACCTGTGGGGTCCATACAGGACTTGATTATGTGCTACCCGCACTACACTTCCCAGAAGGCACAGTTTCATTCGAGCCTCCCATTAGGGGGTGTGTCAGAAGTGGGTCAGCGGTTGCGCACACCGTTCCATTAAAGCCTCTGAAGAGAAGCATATGGTGCTTCGAAACGCGTCAGGCAACACCACTATGGAGCGGCTCTTACGGGCGGTTCCCCGTCCTTACCTACACATGAATCAAGCTGTTGCTCGAGTGCTACTTACAGGTGGACAACCTTGGAGCAGTGATTTATAACGCGGCAGTCCAGCCGCGGAGTGTGCACCACCCCGTAAGATTGGGGGCCACGAAAGTGGAACAGCAGCTGTATATAGGATCGTGGACGGGCCCACCTGTGGGGTCCATACAGGACTTGATTATGTGCTACCCGCACTACACTTCCCAGAAGGCACAGTTTCATTCGAGCCTCCCATTAGGGGGTGTGTCAGAAGTGGGTCAGCGGTTGCGCACACCGTTCCATTAAAGCCTCTGAAGAGAAGCATATGGTGCTTCGAAACGCGTCAGGCAACACCACTATGGAGCGGCTCTTACGGGCGGTTCCCCGTCCTTACCTACACATGAATCAAGCTGTTGCTCGAGTGCTACTTACAGGTGGACAACCTTGGAGCAGTGATTTATAACGCGGCAGTCCAGCCGCGGAGTGTGCACCACCCCGTAAGATTGGGGGCCACGAAAGTGGAACAGCAGCTGTATATAGGATCGTGGACGGGCCCACCTGTGGGGTCCATACAGGACTTGATTATGTGCTACCCGCACTACACTTCCCAGAAGGCACAGTTTCATTCGAGCCTCCCATTAGGGGGTGTGTCAGAAGTGGGTCAGCGGTTGCGCACACCGTTCCATTAAAGCCTCTGAAGAGAAGCATATGGTGCTTCGAAACGCGTCAGGCAACACCACTATGGAGCGGCTCTTACGGGCGGTTCCCCGTCCTTACCTACACATGAATCAAGCTGTTGCTCGAGTGCTACTTACAGGTGGACAACCTTGGAGCAGTGATTTATAATGCAGCAGTCCAGCCGCGGAGTGTGCACCACCCCGTAAGATTGGGGGCCACGAAAGTGGAACAGCAGCTGTATATAGGATCGTGGACGGGCCCACCTGTGGGGTCCATACAGGACTTGATTATGTGCTACCCGCACTACACTTCCCAGAAGGCACAGTTTCATTCGAGCCTCCCATTAGGGGAGTGTGTCAGAAGTGGGTCAGCGGTTGCGTACACCGTTCCATTAAAGCCTCTGAAGAGAAGCATATGGTGCTTCGAAACGCGTCAGGCAACACCACTATGGAGCGGCTCTTACGGGCGGTTCCCCGTCCTTACCTACACATGAATCAAGCTGTTGCTCGAGTGCTACTTACAGGTGGACAACCTTGGAGCAGTGATTTATAACGCGGCAGTCCAGCCGCGGAGTGTGCACCACCCCGTAAGATTGGGGGCCACGAAAGTGGAACAGCAGCTGTATATAGGATCGTGGACGGGCCCACCTGTGGGGTCCATACAGGACTTGATTATGTGCTACCCGCACTACACTTCCCAGAAGGCACAGTTTCATTCGAGCCTCCCATTAGGGGGTGTGTCAGAAGTGGGTCAGCGGTTGCGCACACCGTTCCATTAAAGCCTCTGAAGAGAAGCATATGGTGCTTCGAAACGCGTCAGGCAACACCACTATGGAGCGGCTCTTACGGGCGGTTCCCCGTCCTTACCTACACATGAATCAAGCTGTTGCTCGAGTGCTACTTACAGGTGGACAACCTTGGAGCAGTGATTTATAACGCGGCAGTCCAGCCGCGGAGTGTGCACCACCCCGTAAGATTGGGGGCCACGAAAGTGGAACAGCAGCTGTATATAGGATCGTGGACGGGCCCACCTGTGGGGTCCATACAGGACTTGATTATGTGCTACCCGCACTACACTTCCCAGAAGGCACAGTTTCATTCGAGCCTCCCATTAGGGGGTGTGTCAGAAGTGGGTCAGCGGTTGCGCACACCGTTCCATTAAAGCCTCTGAAGAGAAGCATATGGTGCTTCGAAACGCGTCAGGCAACACCACTATGGAGCGGCTCTTACGGGCGGTTCCCCGTCCTTACCTACACATGAATCAAGCTGTTGCTCGAGTGCTACTTACAGGTGGACAACCTTGGAGCAGTGATTTATAACGCGGCAGTCCAGCCGCGGAGTGTGCACCACCCCGTAAGATTGGGGGCCACGAAAGTGGAACAGCAGCTGTATATAGGATCGTGGACGGGCCCACCTGTGGGGTCCATACAGGACTTGATTATGTGCTACCCGCACTACACTTCCCAGAAGGCACAGTTTCATTCGAGCCTCCCATTAGGGGGTGTGTCAGAAGTGGGTCAGCGGTTGCGCACACCGTTCCATTAAAGCCTCTGAAGAGAAGCATATGGTGCTTCGAAACGCGTCAGGCAACACCACTATGGAGCGGCTCTTACGGGCGGTTCCCCGTCCTTACCTACACATGAATCAAGCTGTTGCTCGAGTGCTACTTACAGGTGGACAACCTTGGAGCAGTGATTTATAACGCGGCAGTCCAGCCGCGGAGTGTGCACCACCCCGTAAGATTGGGGGCCACGAAAGTGGAACAGCAGCTGTATATAGGATCGTGGACGGGCCCACCTGTGGGGTCCATACAGGACTTGATTATGTGCTACCCGCACTACACTTCCCAGAAGGCACAGTTTCATTCGAGCCTCCCATTAGGGGGTGTGTCAGAAGTGGGTCAGCGGTTGCGCACACCGTTCCATTAAAGCCTCTGAAGAGAAGCATATGGTGCTTCGAAACGCGTCAGGCAACACCACTATGGAGCGGCTCTTACGGGCGGTTCCCCGTCCTTACCTACACATGAATCAAGCTGTTGCTCGAGTGCTACTTACAGGTGGACAACCTTGGAGCAGTGATTTATAACGCGGCAGTCCAGCCGCGGAGTGTGCACCACCCCGTAAGATTGGGGGCCACGAAAGTGGAACAGCAGCTGTATATAGGATCGTGGACGGGCCCACCTGTGGGGTCCATACAGGACTTGATTATGTGCTACCCGCACTACACTTCCCAGAAGGCACAGTTTCATTCGAGCCTCCCATTAGGGGGTGTGTCAGAAGTGGGTCAGCGGTTGCGCACACCGTTCCATTAAAGCCTCTGAAGAGAAGCATATGGTGCTTCGAAACGCGTCAGGCAACACCACTATGGAGCGGCTCTTACGGGCGGTTCCCCGTCCTTACCTACACATGAATCAAGCTGTTGCTCGAGTGCTACTTACAGGTGGACAACCTTGGAGCAGTGATTTATAACGCGGCAGTCCAGCCGCGGAGTGTGCACCACCCCGTAAGATTGGGGGCCACGAAAGTGGAACAGCAGCTGTATATAGGATCGTGGACGGGCCCACCTGTGGGGTCCATACAGGACTTGATTATGTGCTACCCGCACTACACTTCCCAGAAGGCACAGTTTCATTCGAGCCTCCCATTAGGGGGTGTGTCAGAAGTGGGTCAGCGGTTGCGCACACCGTTCCATTAAAGCCTCTGAAGAGAAGCATATGGTGCTTCGAAACGCGTCAGGCAACACCACTATGGAGCGGCTCTTACGGGCGGTTCCCCGTCCTTACCTACACATGAATCAAGCTGTTGCTCGAGTGCTACTTACAGGTGGACAACCTTGGAGCAGTGATTTATAACGCGGCAGTCCAGCCGCGGAGTGTGCACCACCCCGTAAGATTGGGGGCCACGAAAGTGGAACAGCAGCTGTATATAGGATCGTGGACGGGCCCACCTGTGGGGTCCATACAGGACTTGATTATGTGCTACCCGCACTACACTTCCCAGAAGGCACAGTTTCATTCGAGCCTCCCATTAGGGGGTGTGTCAGAAGTGGGTCAGCGGTTGCGCACACCGTTCCATTAAAGCCTCTGAAGAGAAGCATATGGTGCTTCGAAACGCGTCAGGCAACACCACTATGGAGCGGCTCTTACGGGCGGTTCCCCGTCCTTACCTACACATGAATCAAGCTGTTGCTCGAGTGCTACTTACAGGTGGACAACCTTGGAGCAGTGATTTATAACGCGGCAGTCCAGCCGCGGAGTGTGCACCACCCCGTAAGATTGGGGGCCACGAAAGTGGAACAGCAGCTGTATATAGGATCGTGGACGGGCCCACCTGTGGGGTCCATACAGGACTTGATTATGTGCTACCCGCACTACACTTCCCAGAAGGCACAGTTTCATTCGAGCCTCCCATTAGGGGGGTGTGTCAGAAGTGGGTCAGCGGTTGCGCACACCGTTCCATTAAAGCCTCTGAAGAGAAGCATATGGTGCTTCGAAACGCGTCAGGCAACACCACTATGGAGCGGCTCTTACGGGCGGTTCCCCGTCCTTACCTACACATGAATCAAGCTGTTGCTCGAGTGCTACTTACAGGTGGACAACCTTGGAGCAGTGATTTATAACGCGGCAGTCCAGCCGCGGAGTGTGCACCACCCCGTAAGATTGGGGGCCACGAAAGTGGAACAGCAGCTGTATATAGGATCGTGGACGGGCCCACCTGTGGGGTCCATACAGGACTTGATTATGTGCTACCCGCACTACACTTCCCAGAAGGCACAGTTTCATTCGAGCCTCCCATTAGGGGGGTGTGTCAGAAGTGGGTCAGCGGTTGCGCACACCGTTCCATTAAAGCCTCTGAAGAGAAGCATATGGTGCTTCGAAACGCGTCAGGCAACACCACTATGGAGCGGCTCTTACGGGCGGTTCCCCGTCCTTACCTACACATGAATCAAGCTGTTGCTCGAGTGCTACTTACAGGTGGACAACCTTGGAGCAGTGATTTATAATGCGGCAGTCCAGCCGCGGAGTGTGCACCACCCCGTAAGATTGGGGGCCACGAAAGTGGAACAGCAGCTGTATATAGGATCGTGGACGGGCCCACCTGTGGGGTCCATACAGGACTTGATTATGTGCTACCCGCACTACACTTCCCAGAAGGCACAGTTTCATTCGAGCCTCCCATTAGGGGGGTGTGTCAGAAGTGGGTCAGCGGTTGCGCACACCGTTCCATTAAAGCCTCTGAAGAGAAGCATATGGTGCTTCGAAACGCGTCAGGCAACACCACTATGGAGCGGCTCTTACGGGCGGTTCCCCGTCCTTACCTACACATGAATCAAGCTGTTGCTCGAGTGCTACTTACAGGTGGACAACCTTGGAGCAGTGATTTATAACGCGGCAGTCCAGCCGCGGAGTGTGCACCACCCCGTAAGATTGGGGGCCACGAAAGTGGAACAGCAGCTGTATATAGGATCGTGGACGGGCCCACCTGTGGGGTCCATACAGGACTTGATTATGTGCTACCCGCACTACACTTCCCAGAAGGCACAGTTTCATTCGAGCCTCCCATTAGGGGGTGTGTCAGAAGTGGGTCAGCGGTTGCGCACACCGTTCCATTAAAGCCTCTGAAGAGAAGCATATGGTGCTTCGAAACGCGTCAGGCAACACCACTATGGAGCGGCTCTTACGGGCGGTTCCCCGTCCTTACCTACACATGAATCAAGCTGTTGCTCGAGTGCTACTTACAGGTGGACAACCTTGGAGCAGTGATTTATAACGCGGCAGTCCAGCCGCGGAGTGTGCACCACCCCGTAAGATTGGGGGCCACGAAAGTGGAACAGCAGCTGTATATAGGATCGTGGACGGGCCCACCTGTGGGGTCCATACAGGACTTGATTATGTGCTACCCGCACTACACTTCCCAGAAGGCACAGTTTCATTCGAGCCTCCCATTAGGGGGTGTGTCAGAAGTGGGTCAGCGGTTGCGCACACCGTTCCATTAAAGCCTCTGAAGAGAAGCATATGGTGCTTCGAAACGCGTCAGGCAACACCACTATGGAGCGGCTCTTACGGGCGGTTCCCCGTCCTTACCTACACATGAATCAAGCTGTTGCTCGAGTGCTACTTACAGGTGGACAACCTTGGAGCAGTGATTTATAATGCGGCAGTCCAGCCGCGGAGTGTGCACCACCCCGTAAGATTGGGGGCCACGAAAGTGGAACAGCAGCTGTATATAGGATCGTGGACGGGCCCACCTGTGGGGTCCATACAGGACTTGATTATGTGCTACCCGCACTACACTTCCCAGAAGGCACAGTTTCATTCGAGCCTCCCATTAGGGGGTGTGTCAGAAGTGGGTCAGCGGTTGCGCACACCGTTCCATTAAAGCCTCTGAAGAGAAGCATATGGTGCTTCGAAACGCGTCAGGCAACACCACTATGGAGCGGCTCTTACGGGCGGTTCCCCGTCCTTACCTACACATGAATCAAGCTGTTGCTCGAGTGCTACTTACAGGTGGACAACCTTGGAGCAGTGATTTATAACGCGGCAGTCCAGCCGCGGAGTGTGCACCACCCCGTAAGATTGGGGGCCACGAAAGTGGAACAGCAGCTGTATATAGGATCGTGGACGGGCCCACCTGTGGGGTCCATACAGGACTTGATTATGTGCTACCCGCACTACACTTCCCAGAAGGCACAGTTTCATTCGAGCCTCCCATTAGGGGGTGTGTCAGAAGTGGGTCAGCGGTTGCGCACACCGTTCCATTAAAGCCTCTGAAGAGAAGCATATGGTGCTTCGAAACGCGTCAGGCAACACCACTATGGAGCGGCTCTTACGGGCGGTTCCCCGTCCTTACCTACACATGAATCAAGCTGTTGCTCGAGTGCTACTTACAGGTGGACAACCTTGGAGCAGTGATTTATAACGCGGCAGTCCAGCCGCGGAGTGTGCACCACCCCGTAAGATTGGGGGCCACGAAAGTGGAACAGCAGCTGTATATAGGATCGTGGACGGGCCCACCTGTGGGGTCCATACAGGACTTGATTATGTGCTACCCGCACTACACTTCCCAGAAGGCACAGTTTCATTCGAGCCTCCCATTAGGGGGTGTGTCAGAAGTGGGTCAGCGGTTGCGCACACCGTTCCATTAAAGCCTCTGAAGAGAAGCATATGGTGCTTCGAAACGCGTCAGGCAACACCACTATGGAGCGGCTCTTACGGGCGGTTCCCCGTCCTTACCTACACATGAATCAAGCTGTTGCTCGAGTGCTACTTACAGGTGGACAACCTTGGAGCAGTGATTTATAACGCGGCAGTCCAGCCGCGGAGTGTGCACCACCCCGTAAGATTGGGGGCCACGAAAGTGGAACAGCAGCTGTATATAGGATCGTGGACGGGCCCACCTGTGGGGTCCATACAGGACTTGATTATGTGCTACCCGCACTACACTTCCCAGAAGGCACAGTTTCATTCGAGCCTCCCATTAGGGGGTGTGTCAGAAGTGGGTCAGCGGTTGCGCACACCGTTCCATTAAAGCCTCTGAAGAGAAGCATATGGTGCTTCGAAACGCGTCAGGCAACACCACTATGGAGCGGCTCTTACGGGCGGTTCCCCGTCCTTACCTACACATGAATCAAGCTGTTGCTCGAGTGCTACTTACAGGTGGACAACCTTGGAGCAGTGATTTATAACGCGGCAGTCCAGCCGCGGAGTGTGCACCACCCCGTAAGATTGGGGGCCACGAAAGTGGAACAGCAGCTGTATATAGGATCGTGGACGGGCCCACCTGTGGGGTCCATACAGGACTTGATTATGTGCTACCCGCACTACACTTCCCAGAAGGCACAGTTTCATTCGAGCCTCCCATTAGGGGGTGTGTCAGAAGTGGGTCAGCGGTTGCGCACACCGTTCCATTAAAGCCTCTGAAGAGAAGCATATGGTGCTTCGAAACGCGTCAGGCAACACCACTATGGAGCGGCTCTTACGGGCGGTTCCCCGTCCTTACCTACACATGAATCAAGCTGTTGCTCGAGTGCTACTTACAGGTGGACAACCTTGGAGCAGTGATTTATAACGCGGCAGTCCAGCCGCGGAGTGTGCACCACCCCGTAAGATTGGGGGCCACGAAAGTGGAACAGCAGCTGTATATAGGATCGTGGACGGGCCCACCTGTGGGGTCCATACAGGACTTGATTATGTGCTACCCGCACTACACTTCCCAGAAGGCACAGTTTCATTCGAGCCTCCCATTAGGGGGGTGTGTCAGAAGTGGGTCAGCGGTTGCGCACACCGTTCCATTAAAGCCTCTGAAGAGAAGCATATGGTGCTTCGAAACGCGTCAGGCAACACCACTATGGAGCGGCTCTTACGGGCGGTTCCCCGTCCTTACCTACACATGAATCAAGCTGTTGCTCGAGTGCTACTTACAGGTGGACAACCTTGGAGCAGTGATTTATAACGCGGCAGTCCAGCCGCGGAGTGTGCACCACCCCGTAAGATTGGGGGCCACGAAAGTGGAACAGCAGCTGTATATAGGATCGTGGACGGGCCCACCTGTGGGGTCCATACAGGACTTGATTATGTGCTACCCGCACTACACTTCCCAGAAGGCACAGTTTCATTCGAGCCTCCCATTAGGGGGTGTGTCAGAAGTGGGTCAGCGGTTGCGCACACCGTTCCATTAAAGCCTCTGAAGAGAAGCATATGGTGCTTCGAAACGCGTCAGGCAACACCACTATGGAGCGGCTCTTACGGGCGGTTCCCCGTCCTTACCTACACATGAATCAAGCTGTTGCTCGAGTGCTACTTACAGGTGGACAACCTTGGAGCAGTGATTTATAACGCGGCAGTCCAGCCGCGGAGTGTGCACCACCCCGTAAGATTGGGGGCCACGAAAGTGGAACAGCAGCTGTATATAGGATCGTGGACGGGCCCACCTGTGGGGTCCATACAGGACTTGATTATGTGCTACCCGCACTACACTTCCCAGAAGGCACAGTTTCATTCGAGCCTCCCATTAGGGGGGTGTGTCAGAAGTGGGTCAGCGGTTGCGCACACCGTTCCATTAAAGCCTCTGAAGAGAAGCATATGGTGCTTCGAAACGCGTCAGGCAACACCACTATGGAGCGGCTCTTACGGGCGGTTCCCCGTCCTTACCTACACATGAATCAAGCTGTTGCTCGAGTGCTACTTACAGGTGGACAACCTTGGAGCAGTGATTTATAACGCGGCAGTCCAGCCGCGGAGTGTGCACCACCCCGTAAGATTGGGGGCCACGAAAGTGGAACAGCAGCTGTATATAGGATCGTGGACGGGCCCACCTGTGGGGTCCATACAGGACTTGATTATGTGCTACCCGCACTACACTTCCCAGAAGGCACAGTTTCATTCGAGCCTCCCATTAGGGGGGTGTGTCAGAAGTGGGTCAGCGGTTGCGCACACCGTTCCATTAAAGCCTCTGAAGAGAAGCATATGGTGCTTCGAAACGCGTCAGGCAACACCACTATGGAGCGGCTCTTACGGGCGGTTCCCCGTCCTTACCTACACATGAATCAAGCTGTTGCTCGAGTGCTACTTACAGGTGGACAACCTTGGAGCAGTGATTTATAACGCGGCAGTCCAGCCGCGGAGTGTGCACCACCCCGTAAGATTGGGGGCCACGAAAGTGGAACAGCAGCTGTATATAGGATCGTGGACGGGCCCACCTGTGGGGTCCATACAGGACTTGATTATGTGCTACCCGCACTACACTTCCCAGAAGGCACAGTTTCATTCGAGCCTCCCATTAGGGGGGTGTGTCAGAAGTGGGTCAGCGGTTGCGCACACCGTTCCATTAAAGCCTCTGAAGAGAAGCATATGGTGCTTCGAAACGCGTCAGGCAACACCACTATGGAGCGGCTCTTACGGGCGGTTCCCCGTCCTTACCTACACATGAATCAAGCTGTTGCTCGAGTGCTACTTACAGGTGGACAACCTTGGAGCAGTGATTTATAACGCGGCAGTCCAGCCGCGGAGTGTGCACCACCCCGTAAGATTGGGGGCCACGAAAGTGGAACAGCAGCTGTATATAGGATCGTGGACGGGCCCACCTGTGGGGTCCATACAGGACTTGATTATGTGCTACCCGCACTACACTTCCCAGAAGGCACAGTTTCATTCGAGCCTCCCATTAGGGGGGTGTGTCAGAAGTGGGTCAGCGGTTGCGCACACCGTTCCATTAAAGCCTCTGAAGAGAAGCATATGGTGCTTCGAAACGCGTCAGGCAACACCACTATGGAGCGGCTCTTACGGGCGGTTCCCCGTCCTTACCTACACATGAATCAAGCTGTTGCTCGAGTGCTACTTACAGGTGGACAACCTTGGAGCAGTGATTTATAACGCGGCAGTCCAGCCGCGGAGTGTGCACCACCCCGTAAGATTGGGGGCCACGAAAGTGGAACAGCAGCTGTATATAGGATCGTGGACGGGCCCACCTGTGGGGTCCATACAGGACTTGATTATGTGCTACCCGCACTACACTTCCCAGAAGGCACAGTTTCATTCGAGCCTCCCATTAGGGGGGTGTGTCAGAAGTGGGTCAGCGGTTGCGCACACCGTTCCATTAAAGCCTCTGAAGAGAAGCATATGGTGCTTCGAAACGCGTCAGGCAACACCACTATGGAGCGGCTCTTACGGGCGGTTCCCCGTCCTTACCTACACATGAATCAAGCTGTTGCTCGAGTGCTACTTACAGGTGGACAACCTTGGAGCAGTGATTTATAACGCGGCAGTCCAGCCGCGGAGTGTGCACCACCCCGTAAGATTGGGGGCCACGAAAGTGGAACAGCAGCTGTATATAGGATCGTGGACGGGCCCACCTGTGGGGTCCATACAGGACTTGATTATGTGCTACCCGCACTACACTTCCCAGAAGGCACAGTTTCATTCGAGCCTCCCATTAGGGGGGTGTGTCAGAAGTGGGTCAGCGGTTGCGCACACCGTTCCATTAAAGCCTCTGAAGAGAAGCATATGGTGCTTCGAAACGCGTCAGGCAACACCACTATGGAGCGGCTCTTACGGGCGGTTCCCCGTCCTTACCTACACATGAATCAAGCTGTTGCTCGAGTGCTACTTACAGGTGGACAACCTTGGAGCAGTGATTTATAACGCGGCAGTCCAGCCGCGGAGTGTGCACCACCCCGTAAGATTGGGGGCCACGAAAGTGGAACAGCAGCTGTATATAGGATCGTGGACGGGCCCACCTGTGGGGTCCATACAGGACTTGATTATGTGCTACCCGCACTACACTTCCCAGAAGGCACAGTTTCATTCGAGCCTCCCATTAGGGGGGTGTGTCAGAAGTGGGTCAGCGGTTGCGCACACCGTTCCATTAAAGCCTCTGAAGAGAAGCATATGGTGCTTCGAAACGCGTCAGGCAACACCACTATGGAGCGGCTCTTACGGGCGGTTCCCCGTCCTTACCTACACATGAATCAAGCTGTTGCTCGAGTGCTACTTACAGGTGGACAACCTTGGAGCAGTGATTTATAACGCGGCAGTCCAGCCGCGGAGTGTGCACCACCCCGTAAGATTGGGGGCCACGAAAGTGGAACAGCAGCTGTATATAGGATCGTGGACGGGCCCACCTGTGGGGTCCATACAGGACTTGATTATGTGCTACCCGCACTACACTTCCCAGAAGGCACAGTTTCATTCGAGCCTCCCATTAGGGGGTGTGTCAGAAGTGGGTCAGCGGTTGCGCACACCGTTCCATTAAAGCCTCTGAAGAGAAGCATATGGTGCTTCGAAACGCGTCAGGCAACACCACTATGGAGCGGCTCTTACGGGCGGTTCCCCGTCCTTACCTACACATGAATCAAGCTGTTGCTCGAGTGCTACTTACAGGTGGACAACCTTGGAGCAGTGATTTATAACGCGGCAGTCCAGCCGCGGAGTGTGCACCACCCCGTAAGATTGGGGGCCACGAAAGTGGAACAGCAGCTGTATATAGGATCGTGGACGGGCCCACCTGTGGGGTCCATACAGGACTTGATTATGTGCTACCCGCACTACACTTCCCAGAAGGCACAGTTTCATTCGAGCCTCCCATTAGGGGGTGTGTCAGAAGTGGGTCAGCGGTTGCGCACACCGTTCCATTAAAGCCTCTGAAGAGAAGCATATGGTGCTTCGAAACGCGTCAGGCAACACCACTATGGAGCGGCTCTTACGGGCGGTTCCCCGTCCTTACCTACACATGAATCAAGCTGTTGCTCGAGTGCTACTTACAGGTGGACAACCTTGGAGCAGTGATTTATAACGCGGCAGTCCAGCCGCGGAGTGTGCACCACCCCGTAAGATTGGGGGCCACGAAAGTGGAACAGCAGCTGTATATAGGATCGTGGACGGGCCCACCTGTGGGGTCCATACAGGACTTGATTATGTGCTACCCGCACTACACTTCCCAGAAGGCACAGTTTCATTCGAGCCTCCCATTAGGGGGTGTGTCAGAAGTGGGTCAGCGGTTGCGCACACCGTTCCATTAAAGCCTCTGAAGAGAAGCATATGGTGCTTCGAAACGCGTCAGGCAACACCACTATGGAGCGGCTCTTACGGGCGGTTCCCCGTCCTTACCTACACATGAATCAAGCTGTTGCTCGAGTGCTACTTACAGGTGGACAACCTTGGAGCAGTGATTTATAACGCGGCAGTCCAGCCGCGGAGTGTGCACCACCCCGTAAGATTGGGGGCCACGAAAGTGGAACAGCAGCTGTATATAGGATCGTGGACGGGCCCACCTGTGGGGTCCATACAGGACTTGATTATGTGCTACCCGCACTACACTTCCCAGAAGGCACAGTTTCATTCGAGCCTCCCATTAGGGGGGTGTGTCAGAAGTGGGTCAGCGGTTGCGCACACCGTTCCATTAAAGCCTCTGAAGAGAAGCATATGGTGCTTCGAAACGCGTCAGGCAACACCACTATGGAGCGGCTCTTACGGGCGGTTCCCCGTCCTTACCTACACATGAATCAAGCTGTTGCTCGAGTGCTACTTACAGGTGGACAACCTTGGAGCAGTGATTTATAACGCGGCAGTCCAGCCGCGGAGTGTGCACCACCCCGTAAGATTGGGGGCCACGAAAGTGGAACAGCAGCTGTATATAGGATCGTGGACGGGCCCACCTGTGGGGTCCATACAGGACTTGATTATGTGCTACCCGCACTACACTTCCCAGAAGGCACAGTTTCATTCGAGCCTCCCATTAGGGGGGTGTGTCAGAAGTGGGTCAGCGGTTGCGCACACCGTTCCATTAAAGCCTCTGAAGAGAAGCATATGGTGCTTCGAAACGCGTCAGGCAACACCACTATGGAGCGGCTCTTACGGGCGGTTCCCCGTCCTTACCTACACATGAATCAAGCTGTTGCTCGAGTGCTACTTACAGGTGGACAACCTTGGAGCAGTGATTTATAACGCGGCAGTCCAGCCGCGGAGTGTGCACCACCCCGTAAGATTGGGGGCCACGAAAGTGGAACAGCAGCTGTATATAGGATCGTGGACGGGCCCACCTGTGGGGTCCATACAGGACTTGATTATGTGCTACCCGCACTACACTTCCCAGAAGGCACAGTTTCATTCGAGCCTCCCATTAGGGGGGTGTGTCAGAAGTGGGTCAGCGGTTGCGCACACCGTTCCATTAAAGCCTCTGAAGAGAAGCATATGGTGCTTCGAAACGCGTCAGGCAACACCACTATGGAGCGGCTCTTACGGGCGGTTCCCCGTCCTTACCTACACATGAATCAAGCTGTTGCTCGAGTGCTACTTACAGGTGGACAACCTTGGAGCAGTGATTTATAACGCGGCAGTCCAGCCGCGGAGTGTGCACCACCCCGTAAGATTGGGGGCCACGAAAGTGGAACAGCAGCTGTATATAGGATCGTGGACGGGCCCACCTGTGGGGTCCATACAGGACTTGATTATGTGCTACCCGCACTACACTTCCCAGAAGGCACAGTTTCATTCGAGCCTCCCATTAGGGGGGTGTGTCAGAAGTGGGTCAGCGGTTGCGCACACCGTTCCATTAAAGCCTCTGAAGAGAAGCATATGGTGCTTCGAAACGCGTCAGGCAACACCACTATGGAGCGGCTCTTACGGGCGGTTCCCCGTCCTTACCTACACATGAATCAAGCTGTTGCTCGAGTGCTACTTACAGGTGGACAACCTTGGAGCAGTGATTTATAACGCGGCAGTCCAGCCGCGGAGTGTGCACCACCCCGTAAGATTGGGGGCCACGAAAGTGGAACAGCAGCTGTATATAGGATCGTGGACGGGCCCACCTGTGGGGTCCATACAGGACTTGATTATGTGCTACCCGCACTACACTTCCCAGAAGGCACAGTTTCATTCGAGCCTCCCATTAGGGGGGTGTGTCAGAAGTGGGTCAGCGGTTGCGCACACCGTTCCATTAAAGCCTCTGAAGAGAAGCATATGGTGCTTCGAAACGCGTCAGGCAACACCACTATGGAGCGGCTCTTACGGGCGGTTCCCCGTCCTTACCTACACATGAATCAAGCTGTTGCTCGAGTGCTACTTACAGGTGGACAACCTTGGAGCAGTGATTTATAACGCGGCAGTCCAGCCGCGGAGTGTGCACCACCCCGTAAGATTGGGGGCCACGAAAGTGGAACAGCAGCTGTATATAGGATCGTGGACGGGCCCACCTGTGGGGTCCATACAGGACTTGATTATGTGCTACCCGCACTACACTTCCCAGAAGGCACAGTTTCATTCGAGCCTCCCATTAGGGGGGTGTGTCAGAAGTGGGTCAGCGGTTGCGCACACCGTTCCATTAAAGCCTCTGAAGAGAAGCATATGGTGCTTCGAAACGCGTCAGGCAACACCACTATGGAGCGGCTCTTACGGGCGGTTCCCCGTCCTTACCTACACATGAATCAAGCTGTTGCTCGAGTGCTACTTACAGGTGGACAACCTTGGAGCAGTGATTTATAACGCGGCAGTCCAGCCGCGGAGTGTGCACCACCCCGTAAGATTGGGGGCCACGAAAGTGGAACAGCAGCTGTATATAGGATCGTGGACGGGCCCACCTGTGGGGTCCATACAGGACTTGATTATGTGCTACCCGCACTACACTTCCCAGAAGGCACAGTTTCATTCGAGCCTCCCATTAGGGGGGTGTGTCAGAAGTGGGTCAGCGGTTGCGCACACCGTTCCATTAAAGCCTCTGAAGAGAAGCATATGGTGCTTCGAAACGCGTCAGGCAACACCACTATGGAGCGGCTCTTACGGGCGGTTCCCCGTCCTTACCTACACATGAATCAAGCTGTTGCTCGAGTGCTACTTACAGGTGGACAACCTTGGAGCAGTGATTTATAACGCGGCAGTCCAGCCGCGGAGTGTGCACCACCCCGTAAGATTGGGGGCCACGAAAGTGGAACAGCAGCTGTATATAGGATCGTGGACGGGCCCACCTGTGGGGTCCATACAGGACTTGATTATGTGCTACCCGCACTACACTTCCCAGAAGGCACAGTTTCATTCGAGCCTCCCATTAGGGGGGTGTGTCAGAAGTGGGTCAGCGGTTGCGCACACCGTTCCATTAAAGCCTCTGAAGAGAAGCATATGGTGCTTCGAAACGCGTCAGGCAACACCACTATGGAGCGGCTCTTACGGGCGGTTCCCCGTCCTTACCTACACATGAATCAAGCTGTTGCTCGAGTGCTACTTACAGGTGGACAACCTTGGAGCAGTGATTTATAACGCGGCAGTCCAGCCGCGGAGTGTGCACCACCCCGTAAGATTGGGGGCCACGAAAGTGGAACAGCAGCTGTATATAGGATCGTGGACGGGCCCACCTGTGGGGTCCATACAGGACTTGATTATGTGCTACCCGCACTACACTTCCCAGAAGGCACAGTTTCATTCGAGCCTCCCATTAGGGGGGTGTGTCAGAAGTGGGTCAGCGGTTGCGCACACCGTTCCATTAAAGCCTCTGAAGAGAAGCATATGGTGCTTCGAAACGCGTCAGGCAACACCACTATGGAGCGGCTCTTACGGGCGGTTCCCCGTCCTTACCTACACATGAATCAAGCTGTTGCTCGAGTGCTACTTACAGGTGGACAACCTTGGAGCAGTGATTTATAACGCGGCAGTCCAGCCGCGGAGTGTGCACCACCCCGTAAGATTGGGGGCCACGAAAGTGGAACAGCAGCTGTATATAGGATCGTGGACGGGCCCACCTGTGGGGTCCATACAGGACTTGATTATGTGCTACCCGCACTACACTTCCCAGAAGGCACAGTTTCATTCGAGCCTCCCATTAGGGGGGTGTGTCAGAAGTGGGTCAGCGGTTGCGCACACCGTTCCATTAAAGCCTCTGAAGAGAAGCATATGGTGCTTCGAAACGCGTCAGGCAACACCACTATGGAGCGGCTCTTACGGGCGGTTCCCCGTCCTTACCTACACATGAATCAAGCTGTTGCTCGAGTGCTACTTACAGGTGGACAACCTTGGAGCAGTGATTTATAACGCGGCAGTCCAGCCGCGGAGTGTGCACCACCCCGTAAGATTGGGGGCCACGAAAGTGGAACAGCAGCTGTATATAGGATCGTGGACGGGCCCACCTGTGGGGTCCATACAGGACTTGATTATGTGCTACCCGCACTACACTTCCCAGAAGGCACAGTTTCATTCGAGCCTCCCATTAGGGGGGTGTGTCAGAAGTGGGTCAGCGGTTGCGCACACCGTTCCATTAAAGCCTCTGAAGAGAAGCATATGGTGCTTCGAAACGCGTCAGGCAACACCACTATGGAGCGGCTCTTACGGGCGGTTCCCCGTCCTTACCTACACATGAATCAAGCTGTTGCTCGAGTGCTACTTACAGGTGGACAACCTTGGAGCAGTGATTTATAACGCGGCAGTCCAGCCGCGGAGTGTGCACCACCCCGTAAGATTGGGGGCCACGAAAGTGGAACAGCAGCTGTATATAGGATCGTGGACGGGCCCACCTGTGGGGTCCATACAGGACTTGATTATGTGCTACCCGCACTACACTTCCCAGAAGGCACAGTTTCATTCGAGCCTCCCATTAGGGGGGTGTGTCAGAAGTGGGTCAGCGGTTGCGCACACCGTTCCATTAAAGCCTCTGAAGAGAAGCATATGGTGCTTCGAAACGCGTCAGGCAACACCACTATGGAGCGGCTCTTACGGGCGGTTCCCCGTCCTTACCTACACATGAATCAAGCTGTTGCTCGAGTGCTACTTACAGGTGGACAACCTTGGAGCAGTGATTTATAACGCGGCAGTCCAGCCGCGGAGTGTGCACCACCCCGTAAGATTGGGGGCCACGAAAGTGGAACAGCAGCTGTATATAGGATCGTGGACGGGCCCACCTGTGGGGTCCATACAGGACTTGATTATGTGCTACCCGCACTACACTTCCCAGAAGGCACAGTTTCATTCGAGCCTCCCATTAGGGGGGTGTGTCAGAAGTGGGTCAGCGGTTGCGCACACCGTTCCATTAAAGCCTCTGAAGAGAAGCATATGGTGCTTCGAAACGCGTCAGGCAACACCACTATGGAGCGGCTCTTACGGGCGGTTCCCCGTCCTTACCTACACATGAATCAAGCTGTTGCTCGAGTGCTACTTACAGGTGGACAACCTTGGAGCAGTGATTTATAACGCGGCAGTCCAGCCGCGGAGTGTGCACCACCCCGTAAGATTGGGGGCCACGAAAGTGGAACAGCAGCTGTATATAGGATCGTGGACGGGCCCACCTGTGGGGTCCATACAGGACTTGATTATGTGCTACCCGCACTACACTTCCCAGAAGGCACAGTTTCATTCGAGCCTCCCATTAGGGGGGTGTGTCAGAAGTGGGTCAGCGGTTGCGCACACCGTTCCATTAAAGCCTCTGAAGAGAAGCATATGGTGCTTCGAAACGCGTCAGGCAACACCACTATGGAGCGGCTCTTACGGGCGGTTCCCCGTCCTTACCTACACATGAATCAAGCTGTTGCTCGAGTGCTACTTACAGGTGGACAACCTTGGAGCAGTGATTTATAACGCGGCAGTCCAGCCGCGGAGTGTGCACCACCCCGTAAGATTGGGGGCCACGAAAGTGGAACAGCAGCTGTATATAGGATCGTGGACGGGCCCACCTGTGGGGTCCATACAGGACTTGATTATGTGCTACCCGCACTACACTTCCCAGAAGGCACAGTTTCATTCGAGCCTCCCATTAGGGGGTGTGTCAGAAGTGGGTCAGCGGTTGCGCACACCGTTCCATTAAAGCCTCTGAAGAGAAGCATATGGTGCTTCGAAACGCGTCAGGCAACACCACTATGGAGCGGCTCTTACGGGCGGTTCCCCGTCCTTACCTACACATGAATCAAGCTGTTGCTCGAGTGCTACTTACAGGTGGACAACCTTGGAGCAGTGATTTATAACGCGGCAGTCCAGCCGCGGAGTGTGCACCACCCCGTAAGATTGGGGGCCACGAAAGTGGAACAGCAGCTGTATATAGGATCGTGGACGGGCCCACCTGTGGGGTCCATACAGGACTTGATTATGTGCTACCCGCACTACACTTCCCAGAAGGCACAGTTTCATTCGAGCCTCCCATTAGGGGGTGTGTCAGAAGTGGGTCAGCGGTTGCGCACACCGTTCCATTAAAGCCTCTGAAGAGAAGCATATGGTGCTTCGAAACGCGTCAGGCAACACCACTATGGAGCGGCTCTTACGGGCGGTTCCCCGTCCTTACCTACACATGAATCAAGCTGTTGCTCGAGTGCTACTTACAGGTGGACAACCTTGGAGCAGTGATTTATAACGCGGCAGTCCAGCCGCGGAGTGTGCACCACCCCGTAAGATTGGGGGCCACGAAAGTGGAACAGCAGCTGTATATAGGATCGTGGACGGGCCCACCTGTGGGGTCCATACAGGACTTGATTATGTGCTACCCGCACTACACTTCCCAGAAGGCACAGTTTCATTCGAGCCTCCCATTAGGGGGGTGTGTCAGAAGTGGGTCAGCGGTTGCGCACACCGTTCCATTAAAGCCTCTGAAGAGAAGCATATGGTGCTTCGAAACGCGTCAGGCAACACCACTATGGAGCGGCTCTTACGGGCGGTTCCCCGTCCTTACCTACACATGAATCAAGCTGTTGCTCGAGTGCTACTTACAGGTGGACAACCTTGGAGCAGTGATTTATAACGCGGCAGTCCAGCCGCGGAGTGTGCACCACCCCGTAAGATTGGGGGCCACGAAAGTGGAACAGCAGCTGTATATAGGATCGTGGACGGGCCCACCTGTGGGGTCCATACAGGACTTGATTATGTGCTACCCGCACTACACTTCCCAGAAGGCACAGTTTCATTCGAGCCTCCCATTAGGGGGTGTGTCAGAAGTGGGTCAGCGGTTGCGCACACCGTTCCATTAAAGCCTCTGAAGAGAAGCATATGGTGCTTCGAAACGCGTCAGGCAACACCACTATGGAGCGGCTCTTACGGGCGGTTCCCCGTCCTTACCTACACATGAATCAAGCTGTTGCTCGAGTGCTACTTACAGGTGGACAACCTTGGAGCAGTGATTTATAACGCGGCAGTCCAGCCGCGGAGTGTGCACCACCCCGTAAGATTGGGGGCCACGAAAGTGGAACAGCAGCTGTATATAGGATCGTGGACGGGCCCACCTGTGGGGTCCATACAGGACTTGATTATGTGCTACCCGCACTACACTTCCCAGAAGGCACAGTTTCATTCGAGCCTCCCATTAGGGGGTGTGTCAGAAGTGGGTCAGCGGTTGCGCACACCGTTCCATTAAAGCCTCTGAAGAGAAGCATATGGTGCTTCGAAACGCGTCAGGCAACACCACTATGGAGCGGCTCTTACGGGCGGTTCCCCGTCCTTACCTACACATGAATCAAGCTGTTGCTCGAGTGCTACTTACAGGTGGACAACCTTGGAGCAGTGATTTATAACGCGGCAGTCCAGCCGCGGAGTGTGCACCACCCCGTAAGATTGGGGGCCACGAAAGTGGAACAGCAGCTGTATATAGGATCGTGGACGGGCCCACCTGTGGGGTCCATACAGGACTTGATTATGTGCTACCCGCACTACACTTCCCAGAAGGCACAGTTTCATTCGAGCCTCCCATTAGGGGGTGTGTCAGAAGTGGGTCAGCGGTTGCGCACACCGTTCCATTAAAGCCTCTGAAGAGAAGCATATGGTGCTTCGAAACGCGTCAGGCAACACCACTATGGAGCGGCTCTTACGGGCGGTTCCCCGTCCTTACCTACACATGAATCAAGCTGTTGCTCGAGTGCTACTTACAGGTGGACAACCTTGGAGCAGTGATTTATAACGCGGCAGTCCAGCCGCGGAGTGTGCACCACCCCGTAAGATTGGGGGCCACGAAAGTGGAACAGCAGCTGTATATAGGATCGTGGACGGGCCCACCTGTGGGGTCCATACAGGACTTGATTATGTGCTACCCGCACTACACTTCCCAGAAGGCACAGTTTCATTCGAGCCTCCCATTAGGGGGTGTGTCAGAAGTGGGTCAGCGGTTGCGCACACCGTTCCATTAAAGCCTCTGAAGAGAAGCATATGGTGCTTCGAAACGCGTCAGGCAACACCACTATGGAGCGGCTCTTACGGGCGGTTCCCCGTCCTTACCTACACATGAATCAAGCTGTTGCTCGAGTGCTACTTACAGGTGGACAACCTTGGAGCAGTGATTTATAACGCGGCAGTCCAGCCGCGGAGTGTGCACCACCCCGTAAGATTGGGGGCCACGAAAGTGGAACAGCAGCTGTATATAGGATCGTGGACGGGCCCACCTGTGGGGTCCATACAGGACTTGATTATGTGCTACCCGCACTACACTTCCCAGAAGGCACAGTTTCATTCGAGCCTCCCATTAGGGGGTGTGTCAGAAGTGGGTCAGCGGTTGCGCACACCGTTCCATTAAAGCCTCTGAAGAGAAGCATATGGTGCTTCGAAACGCGTCAGGCAACACCACTATGGAGCGGCTCTTACGGGCGGTTCCCCGTCCTTACCTACACATGAATCAAGCTGTTGCTCGAGTGCTACTTACAGGTGGACAACCTTGGAGCAGTGATTTATAACGCGGCAGTCCAGCCGCGGAGTGTGCACCACCCCGTAAGATTGGGGGCCACGAAAGTGGAACAGCAGCTGTATATAGGATCGTGGACGGGCCCACCTGTGGGGTCCATACAGGACTTGATTATGTGCTACCCGCACTACACTTCCCAGAAGGCACAGTTTCATTCGAGCCTCCCATTAGGGGGTGTGTCAGAAGTGGGTCAGCGGTTGCGCACACCGTTCCATTAAAGCCTCTGAAGAGAAGCATATGGTGCTTCGAAACGCGTCAGGCAACACCACTATGGAGCGGCTCTTACGGGCGGTTCCCCGTCCTTACCTACACATGAATCAAGCTGTTGCTCGAGTGCTACTTACAGGTGGACAACCTTGGAGCAGTGATTTATAACGCGGCAGTCCAGCCGCGGAGTGTGCACCACCCCGTAAGATTGGGGGCCACGAAAGTGGAACAGCAGCTGTATATAGGATCGTGGACGGGCCCACCTGTGGGGTCCATACAGGACTTGATTATGTGCTACCCGCACTACACTTCCCAGAAGGCACAGTTTCATTCGAGCCTCCCATTAGGGGGTGTGTCAGAAGTGGGTCAGCGGTTGCGCACACCGTTCCATTAAAGCCTCTGAAGAGAAGCATATGGTGCTTCGAAACGCGTCAGGCAACACCACTATGGAGCGGCTCTTACGGGCGGTTCCCCGTCCTTACCTACACATGAATCAAGCTGTTGCTCGAGTGCTACTTACAGGTGGACAACCTTGGAGCAGTGATTTATAACGCGGCAGTCCAGCCGCGGAGTGTGCACCACCCCGTAAGATTGGGGGCCACGAAAGTGGAACAGCAGCTGTATATAGGATCGTGGACGGGCCCACCTGTGGGGTCCATACAGGACTTGATTATGTGCTACCCGCACTACACTTCCCAGAAGGCACAGTTTCATTCGAGCCTCCCATTAGGGGGTGTGTCAGAAGTGGGTCAGCGGTTGCGCACACCGTTCCATTAAAGCCTCTGAAGAGAAGCATATGGTGCTTCGAAACGCGTCAGGCAACACCACTATGGAGCGGCTCTTACGGGCGGTTCCCCGTCCTTACCTACACATGAATCAAGCTGTTGCTCGAGTGCTACTTACAGGTGGACAACCTTGGAGCAGTGATTTATAACGCGGCAGTCCAGCCGCGGAGTGTGCACCACCCCGTAAGATTGGGGGCCACGAAAGTGGAACAGCAGCTGTATATAGGATCGTGGACGGGCCCACCTGTGGGGTCCATACAGGACTTGATTATGTGCTACCCGCACTACACTTCCCAGAAGGCACAGTTTCATTCGAGCCTCCCATTAGGGGGTGTGTCAGAAGTGGGTCAGCGGTTGCGCACACCGTTCCATTAAAGCCTCTGAAGAGAAGCATATGGTGCTTCGAAACGCGTCAGGCAACACCACTATGGAGCGGCTCTTACGGGCGGTTCCCCGTCCTTACCTACACATGAATCAAGCTGTTGCTCGAGTGCTACTTACAGGTGGACAACCTTGGAGCAGTGATTTATAACGCGGCAGTCCAGCCGCGGAGTGTGCACCACCCCGTAAGATTGGGGGCCACGAAAGTGGAACAGCAGCTGTATATAGGATCGTGGACGGGCCCACCTGTGGGGTCCATACAGGACTTGATTATGTGCTACCCGCACTACACTTCCCAGAAGGCACAGTTTCATTCGAGCCTCCCATTAGGGGGTGTGTCAGAAGTGGGTCAGCGGTTGCGCACACCGTTCCATTAAAGCCTCTGAAGAGAAGCATATGGTGCTTCGAAACGCGTCAGGCAACACCACTATGGAGCGGCTCTTACGGGCGGTTCCCCGTCCTTACCTACACATGAATCAAGCTGTTGCTCGAGTGCTACTTACAGGTGGACAACCTTGGAGCAGTGATTTATAACGCGGCAGTCCAGCCGCGGAGTGTGCACCACCCCGTAAGATTGGGGGCCACGAAAGTGGAACAGCAGCTGTATATAGGATCGTGGACGGGCCCACCTGTGGGGTCCATACAGGACTTGATTATGTGCTACCCGCACTACACTTCCCAGAAGGCACAGTTTCATTCGAGCCTCCCATTAGGGGGGTGTGTCAGAAGTGGGTCAGCGGTTGCGCACACCGTTCCATTAAAGCCTCTGAAGAGAAGCATATGGTGCTTCGAAACGCGTCAGGCAACACCACTATGGAGCGGCTCTTACGGGCGGTTCCCCGTCCTTACCTACACATGAATCAAGCTGTTGCTCGAGTGCTACTTACAGGTGGACAACCTTGGAGCAGTGATTTATAACGCGGCAGTCCAGCCGCGGAGTGTGCACCACCCCGTAAGATTGGGGGCCACGAAAGTGGAACAGCAGCTGTATATAGGATCGTGGACGGGCCCACCTGTGGGGTCCATACAGGACTTGATTATGTGCTACCCGCACTACACTTCCCAGAAGGCACAGTTTCATTCGAGCCTCCCATTAGGGGGTGTGTCAGAAGTGGGTCAGCGGTTGCGCACACCGTTCCATTAAAGCCTCTGAAGAGAAGCATATGGTGCTTCGAAACGCGTCAGGCAACACCACTATGGAGCGGCTCTTACGGGCGGTTCCCCGTCCTTACCTACACATGAATCAAGCTGTTGCTCGAGTGCTACTTACAGGTGGACAACCTTGGAGCAGTGATTTATAACGCGGCAGTCCAGCCGCGGAGTGTGCACCACCCCGTAAGATTGGGGGCCACGAAAGTGGAACAGCAGCTGTATATAGGATCGTGGACGGGCCCACCTGTGGGGTCCATACAGGACTTGATTATGTGCTACCCGCACTACACTTCCCAGAAGGCACAGTTTCATTCGAGCCTCCCATTAGGGGGGTGTGTCAGAAGTGGGTCAGCGGTTGCGCACACCGTTCCATTAAAGCCTCTGAAGAGAAGCATATGGTGCTTCGAAACGCGTCAGGCAACACCACTATGGAGCGGCTCTTACGGGCGGTTCCCCGTCCTTACCTACACATGAATCAAGCTGTTGCTCGAGTGCTACTTACAGGTGGACAACCTTGGAGCAGTGATTTATAACGCGGCAGTCCAGCCGCGGAGTGTGCACCACCCCGTAAGATTGGGGGCCACGAAAGTGGAACAGCAGCTGTATATAGGATCGTGGACGGGCCCACCTGTGGGGTCCATACAGGACTTGATTATGTGCTACCCGCACTACACTTCCCAGAAGGCACAGTTTCATTCGAGCCTCCCATTAGGGGGTGTGTCAGAAGTGGGTCAGCGGTTGCGCACACCGTTCCATTAAAGCCTCTGAAGAGAAGCATATGGTGCTTCGAAACGCGTCAGGCAACACCACTATGGAGCGGCTCTTACGGGCGGTTCCCCGTCCTTACCTACACATGAATCAAGCTGTTGCTCGAGTGCTACTTACAGGTGGACAACCTTGGAGCAGTGATTTATAACGCGGCAGTCCAGCCGCGGAGTGTGCACCACCCCGTAAGATTGGGGGCCACGAAAGTGGAACAGCAGCTGTATATAGGATCGTGGACGGGCCCACCTGTGGGGTCCATACAGGACTTGATTATGTGCTACCCGCACTACACTTCCCAGAAGGCACAGTTTCATTCGAGCCTCCCATTAGGGGGGTGTGTCAGAAGTGGGTCAGCGGTTGCGCACACCGTTCCATTAAAGCCTCTGAAGAGAAGCATATGGTGCTTCGAAACGCGTCAGGCAACACCACTATGGAGCGGCTCTTACGGGCGGTTCCCCGTCCTTACCTACACATGAATCAAGCTGTTGCTCGAGTGCTACTTACAGGTGGACAACCTTGGAGCAGTGATTTATAACGCGGCAGTCCAGCCGCGGAGTGTGCACCACCCCGTAAGATTGGGGGCCACGAAAGTGGAACAGCAGCTGTATATAGGATCGTGGACGGGCCCACCTGTGGGGTCCATACAGGACTTGATTATGTGCTACCCGCACTACACTTCCCAGAAGGCACAGTTTCATTCGAGCCTCCCATTAGGGGGGTGTGTCAGAAGTGGGTCAGCGGTTGCGCACACCGTTCCATTAAAGCCTCTGAAGAGAAGCATATGGTGCTTCGAAACGCGTCAGGCAACACCACTATGGAGCGGCTCTTACGGGCGGTTCCCCGTCCTTACCTACACATGAATCAAGCTGTTGCTCGAGTGCTACTTACAGGTGGACAACCTTGGAGCAGTGATTTATAACGCGGCAGTCCAGCCGCGGAGTGTGCACCACCCCGTAAGATTGGGGGCCACGAAAGTGGAACAGCAGCTGTATATAGGATCGTGGACGGGCCCACCTGTGGGGTCCATACAGGACTTGATTATGTGCTACCCGCACTACACTTCCCAGAAGGCACAGTTTCATTCGAGCCTCCCATTAGGGGGTGTGTCAGAAGTGGGTCAGCGGTTGCGCACACCGTTCCATTAAAGCCTCTGAAGAGAAGCATATGGTGCTTCGAAACGCGTCAGGCAACACCACTATGGAGCGGCTCTTACGGGCGGTTCCCCGTCCTTACCTACACATGAATCAAGCTGTTGCTCGAGTGCTACTTACAGGTGGACAACCTTGGAGCAGTGATTTATAACGCGGCAGTCCAGCCGCGGAGTGTGCACCACCCCGTAAGATTGGGGGCCACGAAAGTGGAACAGCAGCTGTATATAGGATCGTGGACGGGCCCACCTGTGGGGTCCATACAGGACTTGATTATGTGCTACCCGCACTACACTTCCCAGAAGGCACAGTTTCATTCGAGCCTCCCATTAGGGGGGTGTGTCAGAAGTGGGTCAGCGGTTGCGCACACCGTTCCATTAAAGCCTCTGAAGAGAAGCATATGGTGCTTCGAAACGCGTCAGGCAACACCACTATGGAGCGGCTCTTACGGGCGGTTCCCCGTCCTTACCTACACATGAATCAAGCTGTTGCTCGAGTGCTACTTACAGGTGGACAACCTTGGAGCAGTGATTTATAACGCGGCAGTCCAGCCGCGGAGTGTGCACCACCCCGTAAGATTGGGGGCCACGAAAGTGGAACAGCAGCTGTATATAGGATCGTGGACGGGCCCACCTGTGGGGTCCATACAGGACTTGATTATGTGCTACCCGCACTACACTTCCCAGAAGGCACAGTTTCATTCGAGCCTCCCATTAGGGGGGTGTGTCAGAAGTGGGTCAGCGGTTGCGCACACCGTTCCATTAAAGCCTCTGAAGAGAAGCATATGGTGCTTCGAAACGCGTCAGGCAACACCACTATGGAGCGGCTCTTACGGGCGGTTCCCCGTCCTTACCTACACATGAATCAAGCTGTTGCTCGAGTGCTACTTACAGGTGGACAACCTTGGAGCAGTGATTTATAATGCGGCAGTCCAGCCGCGGAGTGTGCACCACCCCGTAAGATTGGGGGCCACGAAAGTGGAACAGCAGCTGTATATAGGATCGTGGACGGGCCCACCTGTGGGGTCCATACAGGACTTGATTATGTGCTACCCGCACTACACTTCCCAGAAGGCACAGTTTCATTCGAGCCTCCCATTAGGGGGGTGTGTCAGAAGTGGGTCAGCGGTTGCGCACACCGTTCCATTAAAGCCTCTGAAGAGAAGCATATGGTGCTTCGAAACGCGTCAGGCAACACCACTATGGAGCGGCTCTTACGGGCGGTTCCCCGTCCTTACCTACACATGAATCAAGCTGTTGCTCGAGTGCTACTTACAGGTGGACAACCTTGGAGCAGTGATTTATAACGCGGCAGTCCAGCCGCGGAGTGTGCACCACCCCGTAAGATTGGGGGCCACGAAAGTGGAACAGCAGCTGTATATAGGATCGTGGACGGGCCCACCTGTGGGGTCCATACAGGACTTGATTATGTGCTACCCGCACTACACTTCCCAGAAGGCACAGTTTCATTCGAGCCTCCCATTAGGGGGGTGTGTCAGAAGTGGGTCAGCGGTTGCGCACACCGTTCCATTAAAGCCTCTGAAGAGAAGCATATGGTGCTTCGAAACGCGTCAGGCAACACCACTATGGAGCGGCTCTTACGGGCGGTTCCCCGTCCTTACCTACACATGAATCAAGCTGTTGCTCGAGTGCTACTTACAGGTGGACAACCTTGGAGCAGTGATTTATAACGCGGCAGTCCAGCCGCGGAGTGTGCACCACCCCGTAAGATTGGGGGCCACGAAAGTGGAACAGCAGCTGTATATAGGATCGTGGACGGGCCCACCTGTGGGGTCCATACAGGACTTGATTATGTGCTACCCGCACTACACTTCCCAGAAGGCACAGTTTCATTCGAGCCTCCCATTAGGGGGGTGTGTCAGAAGTGGGTCAGCGGTTGCGCACACCGTTCCATTAAAGCCTCTGAAGAGAAGCATATGGTGCTTCGAAACGCGTCAGGCAACACCACTATGGAGCGGCTCTTACGGGCGGTTCCCCGTCCTTACCTACACATGAATCAAGCTGTTGCTCGAGTGCTACTTACAGGTGGACAACCTTGGAGCAGTGATTTATAACGCGGCAGTCCAGCCGCGGAGTGTGCACCACCCCGTAAGATTGGGGGCCACGAAAGTGGAGAAGCAGCTGTATATAGGATCGTGGACGGGCCCACCTGTGGGGTCCATAAAGGACTTGATTATGTGCTACCCGCACTACACTTCCCAGAAGGCACAGTTTCATTCGAGCCTCCCATTAGGGGGGTGTGTCAGAAGTGGGTCAGCGGTTTCGCACACCGTTCCATTAAAGCCTCTGAAGAGAAGCATATGGTGTTTCGAAACGCGTCAGGCAACACCACTATGGAGCGGCTCTTACGGGCGGTTCCCCGTCCTTACCTACACATGAATCAAGCTGTTGCTCGAGTGCTACTTACAGGTGGACAACCTTGGAGCAGTGATTTATAACGCGGCAGTCCAGCCGCGGAGTGTGCACCACCCCGTAAGATTGGGGGCCACGAAAGTGGAACAGCAGCTGTATATAGGATCGTGGACGGGCCCACCTGTGGGGTCCATACAGGACTTGATTATGTGCTACCCGCACTACACTTCCCAGAAGGCACAGTTTCATTCGAGCCTCCCATTAGGGGGTGTGTCAGAAGTGGGTCAGCGGTTGCGCACACCGTTCCATTAAAGCCTCTGAAGAGAAGCATATGGTGCTTCGAAACGCGTCAGGCAACACCACTATGGAGCGGCTCTTACGGGCGGTTCCCCGTCCTTACCTACACATGAATCAAGCTGTTGCTCGAGTGCTACTTACAGGTGGACAACCTTGGAGCAGTGATTTATAACGCGGCAGTCCAGCCGCGGAGTGTGCACCACCCCGTAAGATTGGGGGCCACGAAAGTGGAACAGCAGCTGTATATAGGATCGTGGACGGGCCCACCTGTGGGGTCCATACAGGACTTGATTATGTGCTACCCGCACTACACTTCCCAGAAGGCACAGTTTCATTCGAGCCTCACATTAGGGGGTGTGTCAGAAGTGGGTCAGCGGTTGCGCACACCGTTCCATTAAAGCCTCTGAAGAGAAGCATATGGTGCTTCGGAACGCGTCAGGCAACACCACTATGGAGCGGCTCTTACGGGCGGTTACCCGTCCTTACCTACACATGAATCAAGCTGTTGCTCGAGTGCTACTTACAGGTGGACAACCTTGGAGCAGTGATTTATAATGCAGCAGTCCAGCCGCGGAGTGTGCACCACCCCGTAAGATTGGGGGCCACGAAAGTGGAACAGCAGCTGTATATAGGATCGTGGACGGGCCCACCTGTGGGGTCCATACAGGACTTGATTATGTGCTACCCGCCCTACACTTCCCAGAAGGCACAGTTTCATTCGAGCCTCCCATTGGGGGGTGTGTCAGAAGTGGGTCAGCGGTTGCGCACACCGTTCCATTAAAGCCTCTGAAGAGAAGCATATGGTGCTTCGAAACGCGTCAGGCAACACCACTATGGAGCGGCTCTTACGGGCGGTTCCCCGTCCTTACCTACACATGAATCAAGCTGTTGCTCGAGTGCTACTTACAGGTGGACAACCTTGGAGCAGTGATTTATAATGCGGCAGTCCAGCCGCGG